>CAIGQQ010007205.1:5860535-5881291 GCA_903798035.1 Danio albolineatus | reverse complement strand
ATTATTATTATTATTATTATTATTATTATTATTATTATTATTATTATCATTATCATCATCATTATTATTATTATTATTATCATTATCATTATTATTATCACTATCATTATTATTATTATTATTATTATTATTATTTTTATTATCATCATTATTGTTATCATTATCAATATCAATATTATCATTTTATTATTATAATTTAATCTTTTTGGTTTTACATTTTCTAAAATATCATATCTAAATATTTAAATAAGACCTTATTTCATTAAATATGTGCATACATTTCTAGCACAAATATCTGAACACTAGATGAAGTCAGGTACAAATATATGTATTTTTAACATATTATGAATCAATTGTTATTAATGAGACTTTTGGTAATCTTCTTTAATCTCTTAATTATTCAGAAAATAATGTAAATAAGTAGAAAGTTAGTTTTGCAGAATATAATTTATATAATCATTCATTTTCCTTCGGCTTAGTCTCCCTATTCATCAGGGGTCGCCACAGCGGAACGAACCGCCAACTTATTCAGCATATGTTTTACACAGCGGATGCCCTTCCAGCTGCAAGCCAGTATTAAGAAACATCCATACAGACTTTCTCTCTCTCACACACACACACACACACACACACACACACTATGGCCAGTTTAGTTTGTTCAATTCACTTATACCACATCTTTGGACTGTAGGGGAAACCAGAGCACCCGGAGGAAATCCACACCAACACAGGGAGAACATGCAAACTCCACACAGACATGCCAACTGACCCAGCTGGAGCTCAAACCAGCAACTTTCCTGCCGTGAGGCGACAGTGCTAACCACTGAGCCACCGTGTTGCCTATTTGTTATACTATTATTTACTATTTCTATTTATTTAGACTACAGATATGAATAAACGTGGTTTATGTAAGTGCTACTGAAGTACAGAGCAATCAAGGAGAAAAACAACTCATTTAAGAAAACAACACATTAAAAAAACATGTTTATAATATTATAGCATGTTTATGATATTAATATTATACTATCCACAGATGCAAATGAATAAAGTGTCTCCAATGAAATGCTCAAAAGTGAGTTTGGATGTTTTCTTTTTGTTAGATTGAAAAAAACTCTTTATAAAGCCAAAAAACCCAAAATCAGCTGTGTGAAAGTACTGTTGTGGCCTGCGGTGTTTCACCTTAAATGTCAGGCACATTCATTTACCTATTTAACGATTAAATCTTGCCATCCTCGATGAAGTAAATTCTCTTTTTTTTGCCTGACCTGATCTTTGAGTATGGCCTCTTGGTGTGAGTATGTGTGTGTGTGTGTGCTGTGCTAAAGACACTCAGTCATAAGAGGGCTGTTGTTTGTCGGCTGTGTTTTAATTGCCTGCTGAACGGGAGTGTGGGATCTGCATTCCTGAATACCCACTCCTGCCCTGAATCTCCCACACAGATTCCTCAGGCTCGGGCATTATGGGATTGACCAACAGAAGATCAGTCTTTTCCCAGGTGTCTCCTCTTTGGGAACAAAGGTCATAGGATTAGTCTTTCTGTTGAACCATTAGTACTTCAAATGAGCAGGGTCGGAGGAAGGAACTTTGCATTGTCAGTCTTTATTCGAGCTGCACTGATGTAAAAAAGTAGTAATTAAGTAATAATAGTGATTAAGCAGTAATAGAAAGGAAAAAATGTTCAGATAAATCAGAAAACATTAATTTTACAAGTTTATGGTAATTTCATTCTTTTCTATTTGATTTTTAAATAAATGTTAGGGCATTTAATAAATTATTCGCAAACTTTTAATGTAATTTAAAAATGTGATTACTAATCTACAAATAGAAGAGAATGGAATACAATTTTTTTTCTTTTTAAATGTAATTATATTCACTATTACTTGTAATTTTGTATCCACATTTGAATTTTAATTATTTAAATGTAATTCATTGAAATATATAGAAATCAAGCCTCGTGGTGGCACAGTGGGTAGAACAATCGCCTCACAGCAAGAAGGTCGCTGGGTCGAGCCTCGGCTGGGTCAGTTGGCATTTCTGTGTAGAGTTTGCGTGTTCTCCCCGTGTTGGCATGGGTTTCCTCTGGGTACTCCAGTTTCCCCCACAAGTCCAAAGACATGTGGTATAGGTGAATTGGCCCTAGTATATGTGTGTGAATGAGTGTGTATGGATGTTTCCCCATGATGGGTTACAGCTGGAAGGGCATCCACTGCGTAAAACACATGATGGATAAGTTGGCGGTTCATTCCGCTGTGGCGACCCCAGATTAATAAAGGGTCTAAGCCGACAAGAAAATGAATGAATATTTAAATCAAATGCAATTAATTTAAAATGTAATTTCATTAAATCCCATTAAAAACAATTACTGGGTAATTATACAACAACAAATTTAAATACTGGACCAGAATTTATTTATTTTTTGTTTTTAATTTCAATTAAATAATATATATTTTTTTTTTAAATAAATAAAAAACATTTTGTTTTCTCTAATATGTTTTTATTTTTATGGCAAGGTATTCAAATTGACTACAAAATAAACAATAATGAACATATCAATAATGAACATAATCATTTCTATTTTTAATTAATAAAACATAAATTTGATTTATTTTTATTTTTTTTGTATTATTTATGCGCTTTAATTTAATTAACTAAGGAATTACCAATCAACTCATTTTAAATAAAGAACTACAGAACACATGAGAGTGAATTTTTATTTTTACACCACAACTTTTTGTTGATGTGATTACACTTTCTAAATGCTTCAATTGCACATAAAATACATTTAAATTTAACTTTTTGCTTCTTAAGCAATTAGAAAAATATTACTAATAAATCATTTAAAAAAGTGAATAACATACAATAACTAAACAATTTTAAGAATAAAGTAAACCCTCCTGTACTCACACAGATTATTTTACCTAATAATTTCTTAGATGATTAGAAAATAGAACTCTTTTTAATGCAGCTCATCAAAGAAACAGAGATCATGTGAATTGAGAAACTATTGTTAATATGAATATGCAGATATGACAGAATAAATGGAAACTTCATGCATTTTTCTTCCGCACAAGTTCCACAGCTTCTCTCTATCCTTACTGAAGACTCTCTCCCAGTTTTAAAAGGCATGAACTAACGTTGCTTTGTTTGTGCAGGTCAATGGTGTTTCTGTGCACACTCTGCAGCATTCAGAAGTGGTGGCGGCCATTAAAGCAGGAGGAGACGAGACCAAACTTCTGGTGGTGGATCCAGAAACAGACGCTTTCTTCATGAGCTGTGAAATCCTGCCGACCGAGGAGCATCTCACAGGTACAGTGGGACAAATTAAAGTGACAGTTCACCCAAAAATGAAAAACACCTCATCATTTACTGTTTCTCACATGGTTTTAAACCTTTATGAGTCTCTTGGTTCAGTTTAGATATTTTTAAAAATGCTGGTTGCTGCATCCCAATTCCTCTGCTTGTACTACTGTATGTCCTAAAATACATGAGTGTGTAACTAAACAGTATGCAAGCTTCACTTCCTCATTAACTGACCTTTATGTTGCTTGGTTACGAGCCCTGTCAATCATCTTGTCTGCCTGTTAATCTGCCATTCGAGAGTATTTCATGCAGAGAAATCTTCTTAGGTGTTTGCATAATTATGCATTAAGAAGTTTATGGCCTAACACCTCTTCACATTGTTCATGTAGATTAAATAACATGGTAAATGTGCATTTAAATATTTTCCAGCAGGTTAGATATTAGGTCATTCAAATATCTTTTCCGAAGCCTTTCCACTTAACATTTCAGGTTCATCCCAGATCACATACTTATGAAATATTCTACGGCAGTATAAATAGTGCTGTAAAATAGTGAAGTAAAGTAGTACATTCACACTGAAAGTAGTGCATTCACTCTAAAAAGACTTTAAATACCTTTAAATCCTTGCATGATTCACTTATTCAACCGTTCAAAATAAGTGTGGAATGTTGAATACTTAGCGGAAGGTACGGAGTACGGAAGTCCTAAGAGGCCGTGCTTTAAAATATTTTTTCTTTCTTGTTATGTCATGATCAGGACTTAATTATCTCGTGTTCTCGACATAACAACTCGTTGTCTCGTGATCTCGACATAACAAAAAGTTCTGCTTATTCTCAAAGTTAACTGCACATCTCTTACCATTTCTCTGGTCAGCCGCAAACCATTTAAACGGCACCTTTCTAGCATCATTATAGCCGTGCAGACGTCCCAGTCCTTCAAGCTGACTGGCAATGAGACTATACTCTCAGGGTCGCTATATCTTCGACGATAAAGGCAGAGAGCCGAAAGCCTCCTTCTTAAGTGTCGGACACTGATATAGAAATTGTCAATGACTGAAAGGCATAGAACTATCTCAGTTTGACTCGGTCCCTGGTCAAAATAAAAGCAAATGCGTTCATCCATAATGTTTCGTAGGCGTTTGCTTACGGAAGTCAGAATAAGCAGAACTTTTTGTTATATCGAGATCACGAGAAAACGAGTTGTTATGTCATGATCATGACGTAACAAGAGAGAAAAAATATTTGAATGCATGGCCTCTTAGGACTTCCGTAATCGAGCACTAATGTTGGATTATTTATTTATTTTAACTATTTAATTACTTATCTAGTTATTATTTTATTATTTAATTAAGGTGGAATATACCACCTTACACTCATGGCAGGTACTATTTTGCAATTTGGTAATTTATTACACTAATTTGGGAACCGTCAAACATCATTAGTGAAACCGTTTGAATTTCCGCTTAGTAAAAAAAATAAAAAATGTTAGTGTTACATTTAGGACGGCACTAAAATCTTTTATTGTGCTGTTGAGTGTGTAAGTGCATAAGTACATAGTACATGCATGTTGTATACTGTTCCTCTTGGGATGCAGTGTTGGTCTCGTGTAGGCCTCTCACAATAATCAATGTATCTACTTATCGCACAACACATGGACCTGACCTCAATCATTTGTGGCGATATATCGCCCATACATAACCAATTCTAGCAAAATTTTAGCTGATTGTGTAATCTCTTTATCTCTATTAGAGGGTCAGTGTCAGTGGTTATATGTAATATAAATTGCTATAGTATATTTTGATGTGGGTGTTTGACGACTGAAAATAGATCTGGTAGCAGATATCACAGCCTCGGTTACTTTTTACCTTGCACTTTATTCGTTGACATTTGATTTCAATGCCTCATTATTACACAGTTAATATTACTATAATTGAATGAAATATTCTTATGAATAAAATATTATGTGTTTTTCGGAAAAGTGTACTTGCATTATAATGATATTATATTGTCATTCTGGTGTTATATAATGAGTGGATTAAAATGACAATAATATTGTTCATCACAATATATTTTGATGCAATATACACCATTTTGAGGGATTTAAACAAAAACAATGGTCCTAACTTATTTCCTGTTTTACATTTTAAATTTCCATAGCTTCTGATCCAAAAAGTTTCAGATAATGATAAATAATGTTATGATAGCTGCTGTAACATCAAGTTATGATTGAATATTGTTACAGATATGAAAGAGTTTGACAACAAGCAGGAAATGTTTATGGGCCAGTGACATCGCCACATTGAAATGGTCCATATCGTACAACGAAATATAGATATTGTGACAGGCTTAGTCTTGTGTCCACCATGTTTGTAGTTTGTTAACACTTTTTACCCCTTTTTAAGTCAAATTCATGTCTAATTTGCTATGTATTGTACTTTTAGAGTATGCATGAACCATCCAGGAAACTTTGGAATACTCATTTTGACATACTATGATTTGGGACACTAATTCTATTTTCGAATATTATTTAGGCTGCATAGTATGCTAATTGGGACACAGCATTAACTTCCATAGTAGGAAAAACTTTACTATTAAAGGCAATGTGTGCCAGCTACCTGTGTTCTCCAGAACATCTCCTTTTGTGTTCAACAGGGGAATGAAATTTAACTAGGTTTTGAACAAGTGAAGGGTGAGTAAATGATGACCGAATTTGTCATCTTTGGGTGAACTATCCCTTTCACCTGCTTTTCATCTGCATCATCTCATTCTTGACCTTTAGTGCGCTTTTGCTGATCAGGAGCAACTCCTGTTCACTTTGTCAAATGATTTGACACATAGTAACAGACTGCTAGTTAAACATCAACCTGAGGCCTGCAGTGCCACTGTCTACAAGAGAGCATCAGCCAAAGTCAACACTCACTGCCAGTGTGTCGCCATAGTGATCATGACCACGGCAACAGTATGAGGAATGGGGAAAGTCAATCACCCCCACCCCAAGTTGTGCTAGACGGGCAAACAGCACATGCTGGCAGTGCAGCCACACCACTGATATATGAGCCAGAATAAGAGCATATTTGATACAGCAAGAGTGTCCAACACAAAATAAGTTGTGGGCCAGATAAGGGGGAAATTATCTTTGTTATTAAATCTTTTGTGTAATCATAAAATTCTTTATTAATCATACTAACCACAACATAATTAGCAAAAAGTAAAGTAAAATAAGATGCTACTTATACAAGAGACTAAAATTTAATTAAAATTTCTCAATAAAAATTCTTAAATTTACTAAAGTGTTGTGTTCTAGGTCACGGATAACTCTAAATGGATCTTTAATTTTTCTGCAAAGATTTCTTTAATTGTATTATTTATTATTTTATTTATTATTACAATTTATTCTTTCTCTCAGTACATAAATACTTACATCCAAAAATGAGACCAACATTGTAATATAGGTCTTATATTTCATTCATAATGCTCTTAAAAAGCATTAAAAAGGATATTTAAGCATTAGTTAAAGCAGTGTTTTTCAACCACGTTCCTGGAGGACCACCAGCTCTGCACAATAGATATGACTCCTTCAGCAAACACACCTGATTCAGCTCATCAGCTCATTAGCAGAGACCGAAAAACTCTTTAGAAAGTGTTACAGACAAAGGAGACATCTAAAACATGCAGCTCATCCAGGAGCGTGGATGAGAAACATTGACTCAAAGGGATATTTTAAAAGAAGATATTTTGGAGAATGCTGGAAAGCGTTAACCATTGACTTTATTTTTTTCTTACTATGCATGTTAATGGTTAATTGTTTCCAACATTCTTCAAAATTTCTGCTTTTGTGTTAATAAACAAACTCAAACAGCTTTGGAACAAGTCAAGGGTTAACTTTCCCTTTAATGCTTATGGACTGGGCAAAAGATTCTTTAGATTACTAAAACATGAAAAAAAAACTAATTTTTAAAGAACTTTTCACTACAAAGTTTATAAAAAATTTTTAGGGGACTGAAAAAGATTGTACGACGGTAAAATGATTTTGGTTTCTTTCCTGCACCTTTATTTTTATTTATTTATTTATTTGTTTATTATTATTATTATTTTAATTTTATTAATTTTACTCTTTATCTATTAACATTAATATTTATTTAGGGGACTGATTTTGGTTCTTCCTGTCACCTTTATTTTTATTTTTTTATTTAATTAATTTTATTATTTTTATTATTATTATTATTATTATTTCTTTTTTTCATGTATTAGTTTATTTATTTTTTTAGGGGACTAAAAAGATTCTTCGATGGTAAAATGATTTTGGTTCTTCCTGGCACCTTTATTTTATTTATTTACTTAATTTTATTATTTAACTTTATTTATGTATTTATTTATTTTATTAGTATCCTAATCTAAAACTAATATGTACCAACACTGACCTATAATTCATTGCAATGTACTTATTGTGTAAATGTATGTTTCTACATTGCACTTATGCTTGATTAAATACCTGCACGTAATTGCATCTGTAATTAATTTCTGCTATTACATTTATAATTACACTGTTGACTATCCCTTACACTTTAACCCACCCTTAAACCTATCCATACTACCAAACCTTTCCCCAGACCTACCCATATCCCACCTCCATAGCACCAGAAGTGTTCTTCAATATATTATGAACACATTTAGCACGTTGTATTTATATTTTGATGTAAGAACATAATAGTTAAGGCCACTTATTATAAAGTGGGACTATTTAGTTTGACACCCCTGACATAGATACTTCTTGAATTAAACAGAAAGGTGAAAATGGAAGATTTATTTGAAAACGATTGGCAAAATGGCGAAGTTCTAACAAGCTTATCTGGAGGCTGTTGGAGTTTGAGTGAAAGGATGTTGACCGCTGCTCCCACACACATCTTTTATTCATCATTTCTGCCACAACAGCCATGTTTCCCAACTCTCATTCAATTATGAAAGGCCTTTTGCCTGTTTCCTGTTTTTCCTGGAAGGAAACACTGTCCAGCCATTGTGCTGTGATTCTAAACCCTTTGGGCAGTGGCTTTTTTAGTTAATAGCGGTGATTGGCAGAATGACTGGATCTCGCATCAAAGCATGCAGAACTGTTTATCACATTATACAGTAGGAGCCAAAGGAAAAAGTCATACTGTTCCCTTTATTCACACATATCATGTCATTTTCAACAGATGGAGACAGTTATTAGCTCTTATCTGTGAAATTATTGATTTTTCAAACATTTCCAAGGTGACGTTTAACAGAGCATTTTCACTTTATTTTCTATTACATTTTTCTTCTGGAGAAAGTCTGATTTCATTTAGTTCGGCTGGAATAATATTAGTTTTTCTTCTTTTTTTGGTATAACTTTAAGGTCAATATTATTGGCCCCCTTAAGAAATATATATTTTTGATTGCCTACTGAATTAATTATTGTTGTCCAATTACTTGCACATTAACCTAGCTTGCCTAGTTAAACAAATTATTCTAGTTAAGCCCTAAATTTCACTTTAAGCTGCTTTAAAATGACTAGAAAGAAATTAAAGACAAAAAATTATTACTACAACTATTATGTTAAAAATGTGTTAAAAAAAACTTTCTGTCCGTTAAACATCACTAGATTATAAATATTGAAATACTAATGAAAAAATTCACAGGAGGACCAATAGTTTTGCCTTGAACTGTACATGCAAAATTAGTGTGGAAAACATTTGTTCAAAATTCAGGGTGTTTCCCAGTACTGGGTTGCAGCTGGAAGGGCAACCACTGTGTAAACCATATGCTGGATAGTTGACTGTTCATTCCGCTTTGGCAACCCCTGATAAATAAGGGATTAAGCTGGAGTAAAGTGAATGGGTGAAAACTTTTGTTTGTGCTTTGTGCTTCAGTTGTTTTATAAATGCTTTTAGAGGCATATGCAGGAGAAATTACAACTACCAAGCCAGTATTAAGGACTGTTAAGAGATGGACCAACGACACAGAGCAGGTCTTACAAGCCTGTTTTGAATGCACTGACTGGAGTGTATTTGAAGCTGCAGCCACTGACCTGGACGAGCTCACAGAGACCGTAACATCCTACATTAGTTTCTGTGAGGAGTTATGCATCCCTACCAGGACCTACTTATCATTTAACAACGATAAACCATGGTTCACACCAAAACTTAGACAGCTTCGTCAGGTCAAAGAGGATGCCTACAGGAGTGGGGACAGGATTCTCTACAACAAGACCAGGAACACTTTAACAAAGGAGATTGGTCTGGCTAAAAAGAATTATGCAAAAAAGCTGGAAAACCAGTTTTCTGCTAACGACCCTGCATCAGTGTGGACTGGTTTGCGAACCATCACGAATTACAAAGCATCTCCCCCCAGTATCGATGGCAGTAAACTTCTCGCTAACGACCTGAACACGTTCTACTGCAGATTTGACACCTTCGACCAGACACCCTCTACACAGCCATCAACACCTCTAGCCACCTCCAGCCAAAACCGCCCTGACCATCTTTCTACACAGCCATCAACACCTACAGACATCTCCCTCTCCCCCCCTGATCTTCAGATCAGTGTGGATAATGTGCGTCAGGTCTTCAGTAAACAGAAGAGAAGGAAAGCGCCAGGCCCAGACGGTGTCTCACCAGCCTGTCTGAGAACCTGTGCTGACCAGCTGGCCCCCATCTTCTCGCAGATCTTCAACAGATCATTGGAACAGCGCATAGTTCCATCCTGCTTCAAACGCTCCACCATCATCCCAATCCAGAAGAAACAAAAGATCACCGGACTCAACGACTACAGACCTGTTGCCTTAACATCTGTGGTCATGAAGTCATTTGAAAGACTGGTTTTAGCATATCTGAAAGACATCACCGGACCTTTTCTGGACCCCCTGCAGTTTGCCTACAGAGCAAACCGGTCTGTGGATGATGCAGTCAACATGGGACTGCATTATACCCTACAACATCTGGACAAACCAGGGAACTATGCAAGGATTCTGTTTGTGGACTTCAGTTCTGCCTTTAACACCATCATCCCATCACTGCTCGAGCACAAACTGACCCAGCTCTCTGTTCCTAGCTCTGTCTGCCAGTGGATCACCAGCTTTCTGACAGATAGACAACAGCTAGTCAGAATGGGCAAAATCATGTCTGACAGCCGCACCATCAGTACTGGTGCCCCCCAAGGATGTGTTCTCTCCCCACTGCTCTTCTCCCTGTACACCAACGACTGCACCGCAAAAGACCCCTCCGTCAAGCTCCTGAAGTTTGCGGATGACACTACTGTTATCGGCCTCATCCGGAACGGTGACGAGTCTGCATACAGACAGGAGGTGGAGCGGCTGGCTTTATGGTGCAGTTACAACAACCTGGAGCTGAACACGCTCAAAACGGTGGAGATGATAGTGGACTTTAGGAGAAACCCCCCTGCACTCCCCCCGCTCACCATCATGGACAACACTGTGGCTGCAGTGGAGTCATTCAGGTTCCTGGGCACCACCATCTCTCAGGACCTGAAGTGGGACACTCACATAGACTCTATTGTAAAGAAAGCCCAGCAGAGACTGTACTTCCTCCGTCAGCTGAGGAAGTTCAACCTGCCACAGGAGCTGCTCGTGCAGTTCTACTCAGCTGTCATCCAGTCCATCCTCTGCACTTCAATCACCGTCTGGTTCGCCTCAGCAGCCAAATCTGACCTCCGTAGACTACAGCGAATAGTCCGGACTGCTGAACGAATCACTGGCACTACCCTTCCTACACTTCAAGAACTGTACTCTTCCACAGTGAGTAAAAGGGCTCGCAAAATCACCCTGGACACCTCACACCCAGCACACTTCCTGTTTGAACTGTTACCGTCTGGCCGGCGCTACAGAACACTGAGCACAAAAACTGCCAGACACAGGAATAGTTTCTTTCCTCAGGCCATCTACCTCATGAACAGTTAATATTTCTCCTATTGTGCAGTAAATGTGCAATACTTTCTCACACGCACTTGTACACAGCACCTAATAATAATATACAATGCAATACTTTTCCTTACGCATTTGTACACAGCACCTTATAACAACATATAATGCAATACTTACTCTTTTGCACACAGCACCTTATAACCTGTATATTTATAACAAATCTGTACATACATTTCAACATCCAGATCGTTGGACTGCATCTCTGTTTAATGTCTATTGTCTTTTATAATATTTATTCTGTGTTGTCACTATGTCACTTATGTACACTGGAAGCTTCTGTAGCCAAAGCAAATTCCTTGTGTGTGTGAAGCACACTTGGCAATAAAACTGATTCTGATTCTGATTCTGATTCTGAAATAGTAAAAACTGATTATATCACAATTAATGTCTGTAATATATTATTTATTTTGCCCTTTAAACGTGTGTGGAGGATCTCAAATTAGGAAGCGAAGAACTCTTTTTCTCAAAATGGAATTGTGGTAAAAATGTCAAATTATAATGACGATTGTCTAAAGTGAAATTAGAGATTTCTGAACTTAAAGTTGTTGATTTAAGAAATAGTTTTTTGCTGATTAATTACATGACCAATGATAGTTGAATAAACAACAACAGGATATGATGTAGCTGAGGTGAGCATAACACTTTTTGTATGCATGTGCACGAGTTTTGACTCGTTTTACAAGCTCTTCACAAATGATTCAAATACACAACAATTTTTTTTTTAATGCACAACAAATCCGTTTGTTCCGCTCAGCACACAGCAGTCAGTCAGTCACCAATATAGATCATAAAGCCATGTTTTGTATCTTTAGGTTGGGGTTTAAAAATGAGCATGACCTTTTTTTGTGGTCTGAACCAAAATAGCTGAAAGCAGAGTGCAAACAAACTAAAATAAAATGCATCTACAGATACAGTTGAAGTCAAAATTATTTGCCCTTTTTCAAATCTTCTGATTGTCTACAGCAGCAGTTCCCAACAGTGGTGTCCTGGCCCACAACAGGGCCTCATCGAGGTCCGTGGGGGGTCACGTCAAATTTTTTAAATCTCTTAGCAGTGGACATTTAGGAGAATGATCATGTTGCTCAGTTCATTTTATCCCCTAGCTGAACAAAAAATGGACAAAAAAGACTGAGTGTTACTGATTGGCCTCGCAGCAATCCTCACACAGATTGATAAAGCATAACAAATAACATGCAAGTATTAAATTCTAATAGCCTATATAATTTTTCCCCCTCATACACTTGTGTAAGTACTGACATTTTTGTTATTGAATTTCAAATTAGGTCAATTTAAAGGTCAAAGGCTTACGCTCTTCAGTTACAAATGGCCTACTGATGGTTTGCTTTTATATTTTACATTAGGCTTTGATTTGTGCATAAACATATCTAGATATAGTAACAAACATACCGTTTGTTTGAAAACAACATTTTTGTCATCATTACTGCAAAATTATATGAGTGATAATATCGTTAAATGTGGAGGGGGAGCTTACAATATTTTCCAGGGGAAAAGGGGGTCTCAGGCAAAAAATGGTTGGAAACCACTGGTCTACAGAACAAACCAGTCTTAATAGCGGTGATTGGCAGAATGACTGGATCTAAAAGCATCAAAGCATGCAGAACTGTTTATGACATTATACAATAGGAGCCAAAGGAAAAAGTCATACTGTTCCCTTTATTCACACATATCATGTCACTTTCAACAGATGGAGGCCGTTATTAGCTCTTATGTGTGAAATTATTGATTATTCAACCATTTCCAAGATGACGTTTAACAGAGCATTTTCACTTTATTTCCTATTCCTATTTTTTTCTGGAGAAAGTCTGATTTCATTTAGTTTGGCTGGAATAATATTAGTTTTTCTTCTTTTTTTGGTATAATTTTAAGGTCAATATTATTGGCCCCCTTAAGAAATATATATTTTTGATTGCCTACTGAATCAATTATTGTTGTCCAATTACTTGCACATTAACCTAACTTGCCTAGTTAAACAAATTATTCTAGTTAAGCCCTAAATTTCACTTTAAGCTGCTTTAAAATGACTAGAAAGAAATTAAAGACAAAAAAAATAATTACTACAACTATTATGTTAAAAACATGTTGAAATAAAAAATTCACAGGAAGACTAATAGTTGGGAACCACTGGTCTACAGAACAAACCAGTCTTAATGCCTTATTACTCGAACTTGCCTGATTAACCTAGTAAAGCCTTTAAATGTCACTTTAAGCTGAATACTAGGATCTTGAAAAATTTCTAGTGAAATATTATGTGCTGTCATCATGGTAAAGATAAAAGAAATCAGTTATTAGAAATTATTGTTAGAAATGTGTTGATTTTTAGTTATTTATTTGTCTACGGTTAAATAGAATTTGGGGAAAAAATACACAGGTGGACTTATAATTCAGAAGGGCTAATAATTCTGACTTCAACTGTAGACTTGTTTTTATGGGTCAGATGACGGGATGTCTGTGTGTGTTTCCTCAGGTCCACTTCCAGAGCCTGTTCCCAGACGTGAAGCAGAAGAGCAGGTGAGAAACATCTGACACACATGCTGCTGCTCTATCTAAATAATATCCAGCCCACATGTCTTCATGCCTCTCAAGCAAACCTTTACGTTTCTCATAAACTGCGTGTGTGATGTGCTTTATTTTTGTGAATGTGCTAAATGAACATAATCAGGTCTGATTGGCTGATAAAGAGTCTGAGCGTCAGTGATGGGATTAGGCGGATGACAGTAAATCTGTGCTGTCTGATAACCAGATTTCAGGCCACTTTTACTGCATAGTCCTGAATCTGCTCTCCACCAGCTCTCCTTTATCAGTGTTACTCCCGCTGAGACAGAAGGATAACCTGAAGCAGATCACTGCTAATGCTAGCTCTCGGACCAGCTATCTGCTGGTAGATAAACCTGTAAGGTTATCCAGCACTAAACCTGGCTCCGCTGGCCTTTTCTTCATCCTCTGGCTCTGATAAAGGCTTTCTGGCGGAGTGCTGTAAATCTGTCTGAGATTTGTGGATCATGTGCTTTACATCAGTCAGTTCTCAGAAGATGACAGAGTTCATGTCAAAAATATTTTTAAATGTTTCTGTATGTCACACTTGCTCATGTGGAACATTTGAAATGTTGCTCAAAAGCTTACAATAAGCGTAAACCAACATTTCACTTTCACTAAATGATAGAATCTGGGAAAATGCAGACTGGAGCAACAGAATCCCTATTCATCAATGCTTTACTTTTAATATCTTTACTTGGCTTTGAAGAATATGAAAACTGATTGATATAAAACATAACAGTGTCCTGCTGAATTTGAATTTTAAATATCTTTAGATATCCTGTATTAAGTGTAAACATGTCCATTTATGATTTATTCATTCATTTTCCTTCAGCTTAGTCCCTTTATTCATCAGGGGTCGCTACAGCAGACTGAACCACCAACTTATCCAGCATATGTTTTAAGCAGCGGATGCCCTTCCAGCGCGCCACGTTGGCGTAGTGGGTAGCACGATCGCCTCACAGCAAGAAGGTTGCTGGCTGGGCCAGTTGGCATTTCTGTGTGGAGTTTGCATGTTCTCCCTGTGGTTGCGTGGGTTTCCTCCGGATGCTCCGGTTTCCCCCACAAGTCCAAAGACATGGTATAGGTGAATTGGGTAGGCTAAATTGTCCGTAGTGTATGAGTGTGTATGGATGTTTCCCAGAGATGGGTTGCAGCTGGAAGGGCATCCACTGCGTAGAACATATGCTGGATAAGTTGGCGGTTCATTCCGCTGTGGCGAACCCAGATTACTAAAGCGACTAAGCCGAAAAGAAAATGAATGAATGAATGCCCTTCCAGCTGCAGCCCATCACTGGGAAACATCCATACACTGTTATTCACACACATTCATTCATTCATTCATGTTCTTTTTGGCTTAGTTCCTTTATTAATCTGGGGTCGCCACAGCGGAATGAACCACCAATTTATCCAGCATATTTTTTACGCAGCGGATGCCCTTTCAGCTGCAACCCATTACGGGGAAATACCCATGCACTGTTATTCACACACATAAACTATGGAATTTATTCAATTCACCTATAGCACATGTCTTTGGACTTGTGGGGGAAACTGGAGCACTCGGAGGAAACTTATGCAAAAACACGGGGAGAGCATGCAAACTCCACACAGAAATGCCAACTGACCCAGCTGGTGCTCGAACCAGCAACCTTCTTGTGGTGAGGCGACAGTGCTAACCACTGAGCCACAACGCCGCCCTATTTATGATTTACTGTATTATATTTTCACTGTCTGTATTTTCAGTCTCTAAAATAATCAACTTTAAAATTCAGCGTGTTTTAAACTCAAACTTTTCAAAATATGCTTTTAAAGTTGATGACTTCACCCCTGGAAACATTTGAAAAGCTGACTGAGAGGACGTTATTATAAATACACTGTCATTATTACTCTTTTAGAAACTTCACATGCACTAACAAAAAAAACATACAGAATTAGAAATAATAATAAATAATCATAAAAATAAATAATAATATTAAGTATAATTACAAGTATAGAAATATATAAATGCACGTACATACACACAATATAAAAGGATTAAAACAAGCGGGTGATACAAGTTATATGGACAAAAGATTCATATCAGCTTCCTTCAGAAATTCTGTAAAGAGATGCCATATTTAAAAAAACTTTGTTTTTCTGGAGTTCTGTATAATCTCTTATTCCAGATATATTGCAGACGCTTGAATCGTTTATCGGGGAACATTTTTTACCACATTAATCTTCATCAATCTTTAGAAGTTACAATCAAAATTAGTTTCTCATCAAGTGCAAAAAACCTTTTATTTTTTTTTTTTTTTTTTTTTTTTACTAAGCTATTTTGGATTTTAAAAAATCAGTGTAATATATAATATTTCAGAAAAGAGCACCTAAAATGGTCAGTGAGATATCAAATAGCTCTAAAAATCTGACTTGAGTTTGCATGTTCTCCATGTGTTTGCATGGGTTTCCTCCACAGTCCAAAGACATGCGCTACAGGTGAATTGGGGAAGCTAAAAATTGTCCGGAGTGTATGAGTGTAAATAAGAGTGTATGTGTGTTTCCCATCATTGCAGCTGGAAGGGCATCCGCTGTGTAAAACATATGCTGGATAAGTTGGTGGTTCATTCAGCTGTGGCAACCCCAGATTAATAAAGGGACTAAGCTGAAAAGAAAATAGATGAATGAAATATTTCATTGGTTAGATATTGATCTCTGTATAAATGTAAAAACAAATCAAATCTGAATAGGTGTTTTACTTTGTTTTTAAAGGACTTTTATTCTCGTCTTTGCTTGAACATTCATCGGAATTTCCAACCTCTAGATGGAGCCAAAGTTGTTTGTGATGATAGAATAACTGCTGTTTACCTGCGTCTGCTGTTCAGCCTTATTGATTATCCTTTACATTTCCTTCAAAAACAAACGTTATATATTCTATCAGATAGATGTAGTGTTCAGGTTACTTTAAACTGTAAAGCTGCTTTGATTTCTGAGCACATGAGATCCTGTAAATGAGCAATGATGGGGTTCAGTTAACCTCAAACACTGCTGGATTTGATCAGACCCCGGCCAGTTTTGCAGACTTCCTGTCTCGTGCACATGCTCTGAAGTGGCCAAGATCACATGTGGGGATGTTGGAACTGACCTGAAGTCAGCCGTGAGTAAACAGAGCTCAGGGTCCATCTAGAGGACGGTATTAAAGCTCGTCCATTACAGCTTTCATCAGTTTAAATTTTGAAGAATACTATAAATGAAGATGTTCATCTAAAATCCTGGTTCTTTGTTTATTTTGATGTGATTTCAAATAAAACTTGCATTTACTTTATATATACAGTATATAGTTGAAGTCAGAATTATTAGCCGTCCTGTTTATTTTTTTCCCCAATTTCTGCGGAGAGATTTTTTTCAACACATTCCTAAACATAATAGTTTTAATAACTCATTTCTTATTACTGATTTATTTTATCTTTGCCATGATGATCGTAAATAATATTTGACTAGATATTTTTCAAGACACTTCTATACAGCTTAAAGTGACTTTTAAAGGCTTAACTAGGTTAATAAGGTTAACTAGGCTGGTTAGGGCGCCACGGTGGCCTAGTGGTTAGCACGTTCGCCTCACAGCAAGAAGGTCGCTGGTTCGATCCCTGGCTGGGCCAGTTGGCATTTCTGTGTGGAGTTTGCATGTTCTCCCCGTGGTTGCGTGGGTTTCCTCCGGGTGCTCCGGTTTCCCCCACAGTCCAAAGATATGCGGTACAGGTGAATTGGGTAAGCTAAATTGTCCATAGTGTATGTGTGTGAATGACCATGTATAGATGTGTTTCCCAGAGATGGGTTGCGGCTGGAAGGGCATCCGCTGCGTAAAACAAATGCTGGATAAGTTGGCGGTTCATTCCGCTGTGGCGACCCCGGATTAATAAAGGGACTAAGCCAAAAAGAAAATGAATGAATGAATAGGCTGGTTAGGGTAATTAGATAAGTTATTGTATAATGATGGTTTGTTCTGTAGGCAATTAAAAAAACAGCTTCAACGAGCTGATAATTTTGACCTTAAATTGGTCTTATAAAAATTAAAAACTGCTTTTATTCTAGCCGAAATAAAGCAAATAAGTCTTTCTCCAGAAGAAAAAATATGATCAGACATACTGTGAACATTTCCTCTGTTAAACATCATTTGGGAAATATTTAAAAAAGAAAGAAAAATTCAAAGGGGGGCTAATTTTTCTGACTTCAGAAAATTAATAGACAGCTTAAACCCTGGATTTAATAGCTGTGAGTTCATTCAAATGTTCATATTTGATTTAAAGGCTCTAAAAAAGCCTTGATGACGTTTCTTCCTATTTGAAATAAGAAACTGTTTGAGCATTTTTTTATCAAACAATTTGACCATGATTAAAAATGAACATCTAGATCGGGGGTGCTCAACCCTGTTCCTGGAGAGCCACCCTCCTGCAGATTTCAGTTGCAACCCATATCAAACACATCTGCCTGTAATTATCAAGTGCTGTTCAGGTCCTAATTATTTGGTTCAGGTGTGTTTGATCAGGGTTGCAGCTGAAATCTGCAGGAGGGTGGCTCTCCAGGAACAGGGTTGAGCACCCCTGACCTAGATGATTTTAAATGGTTACTTCAGAGAATGTGTGTGTTGAATTGTGATTTCTAGACTAATGAGTTTTAGAAGAAATGGAAAAATGTTAATTCTCTGACGTCCTGAAAGCAACTAATGATAAACCCAATAATAAATAGTGAAAGCAGTCACTAAGCATTATTAAAGATGCATTTCCTAGTTCATGGAAATGTGTTTATTGGTAAAATCCATTGGCAAAACAAAATGAACACATTAAAAACATGTTCTTAGATGTAGCTCAACAACTGAATTCAGTTCTCTGTAAATGTCTAAACATCTCCTAGCAGCACTTCTGCATTCTTGTGTGTATTTAAGCGACCAAACAAACCATTACACAAGTTCATAGAGCATGTTGAGTCATTTCATTATTCACTCATTTTCTTCTCTGCTTAGTCTCTTTATTAATCAGGGGTCGCCACAGCAGAATGAACACCCATACCCCCTCATTCACACACATACACTACAGACAATTTAGCTTACCCAATTCACCTGTACCACATGTCTTTGGACTTGTGGGGGAAACTGAAGCGCCGGGAGGAAACCCACACGAACACGGGGAGAACATCAAACTCCTCATAGAAATGCCAATGGACCCAGCCAGTGCTGCTCACTGAGCCACCGTGTCGCTTCTTATTTCATCATATTTATCATAAATGCTTTATCTCTTGCTTCTGTGTTAAAATGCTCAATAATTTTCCATCCCATCATGCCTCTCCTTTTATTTCGTCGTTTAAACCCGTCTATGGTGTCATTATATCAGTGCTCTTTCTGTTGTTGTTCTGGACCAAACATGCCCACAGTACACATCTTGACACTGCCTGCAATGCTGTTTCAGGTGAATGGAAGAGCTGTCCAGGAGGAAAAGCCTAAAGTAGCAATGAGTCTGTCGAGCTCCAGCACCTCGTCCAACACCTCCACCACTGCAGCTCCGGCTCTGGCTTCAGCTCCAGCTCCAGCTCCGGTTCCGGCTGCAGCTCCAGCCATGGTCGCTGCCCCACAGGTGTGTGTGTCCCCATATACACTTCACATCTCCATACTAAATCAGCAATCAAGCTGTCATTCTAGAACAGCTAAAGTCAGGCGTAGTTAGGAACACACTGAGCTGTTAGTCGCAGTAGTGAGTGGAGAAACCAACTGCTTCAGAAAAAGATTCACTGGAAGTATTTGAAGTGCCCCGTCCTGATGTTCAACACTGTAAACACAACAAACACCTCAAAGCTTGCATTAATATGACCTTCATCATGCACATGTTCAACTGAAAGTATTACCTATCAAATGCACGTAGCTTAGCGGCTAATATCATGAAATATTAATATGTGCATAAAATGTGCTCTTTAAGTTGTTTGCTTTAGGCCTACTTTGGGTTCTGCCAAACAGGACAACATTAACCTTTAATAAGAGACTGTTTCTGTTTTTCAAAATGTCTCATTAAAATATCTACAGACTCGTCAAACTGATCTGAGGTCAGGTGAATCTGACACCTGTTCATTGATTCCCCCACTGGGTGGCGCATGATTTATGTGGATTTCATAGATGGCCTCCCCACCCAATCCAGAACAGCCAATGAAATTGCTGTGATTGAGATTAAATTAGCATAAGCGTGGCCATGTTTTTCAAGATGTCACTACAGTAAACCTGTAGTATATTATCATAATCATAATTATTCCTGATCAATGTGCAGAGCTTGACTGAAGGTGCCTACTTGATTTTTTTTTCTCTTAATGTAAAAAATGAGCCAGTGTTGTTCTGTACTGCACACGCTTTAACAGCAGGATTTGTTGTAAAACTGCGGCTATTTAAATGGAAACCGTGTGCAAAAAATAACATTTTTTTTTACCATCAATCCATGGATCAGGTTTATAAGAGTTTTCTTTTGAGCGCTTTTTAACCTCTAGAAGATCTAGTTTATCCACACAAGAAAAGTTGACCAAAATAATAATGATCATTCCCTTGTTTACTGCTGTTCATTTGAGTGAAATCTCTGAACCACTAAAGTTTTTATAATGTGTCAAACCAGTTATGATTCAAAACAAAAGAGAAGATTCCCAACATGTTCTGTGATGATCTTCAACTCAGCCTTCACTACTTTTATTAAAAGGTTATTTCACATACAGTGTTCAGCATATATGAGTACACCCCCCACAAATCTCTCATTCAGAGTAATATTAAGAAGCTTTACAATATTATATTTGTGCATATACAGCTAATTTTGCACAATAACTTACAATAATGATTGAGAAATTAGTAGCCTAAATGTATATGTTAGGGAGAAATATTAAAAAACATTTTCACAAATCCAGGAAAAAAAAAAAAAAATTTTAATTACTAAATTTCAACAAACGTT
>CAIGQQ010007205.1:5814764-5860135 GCA_903798035.1 Danio albolineatus | reverse complement strand
TAGTTTAAATTTTTTTTTTTTTTTGCAATATTTTTGCATGAATTGAAATGTATTATCTTTCCCTCTTCTAAAGATGTTCTGACTCAAATATTATTTGAATAAATATCTGTTTAATACATCTGTTTTGTTCAAAAGCACCAAGATATATTACCCATATTGACTCACTTTTAAAACGGGGTGCACTCATATATGCTGAGCAGTGAATACAGCACGGCTTCACGAAATACAACACAGCAGGTAAAGCTGTTTCTCAGGGCTCGCTACTGATAGCAGAATGGTTGCCACGCAACGGTTACAGGTATATGTTTGTAGAGTATTTTACTATACCTACATGGATTTTCTGTACTAAAACTGCACTTTTTTTTATTAAGTAACTAAATATGAAGAAAAAAAAATTCTATATTTGTATGTAAATTAATATGTACATTTCTTTCTTTCATTTCATTTTTTCTCATTGAATCCTTCTGTGTGAATATTGTTTAATGAAACTCTGCACATGTTGGTTCATTTATTTTCTTTTCGGCTCAGTCACGGCAGAATGAACCACTAACTTATCTATCATATGTTTTACACAGTGGATGCCCTTCCAGCCGCAACCCAGCATCCATACACATACACTACAGCCAATTTAGCTTACCCAATTCACCTTTAGCGCATGTCTTTGACCTGTGGGGGAAACCGGAGCGCCCGGAGGAAACCCACACAAACACGGATAGAACATGCAAACTCCACACAGAAAAGCCAACTGGGGCTCAAACCAGCAACCTTGCTGTGATGCCCATGTTGGTTCTTGTTAATAATAAAGCCTTTAACATGGCTCAACCAATCAGAATTGAATGAGTTTGAGTATATCTCCAGTGTATGTACAGAGTGCTGACTGTGTGTGTGTGTGTGTGTGCAGGAGAAGGCGAAAGAGAAAGCCTCCAGCGCAGACACAGACCTGGCTCTGAACATGTCTCTTCAGCAGGCTAAAGAGCGCGCTCATCAGAAACGCTCCAACAAGAGAGCTCCACAGATGGACTGGAGCAAAAGAAACGAGCTCTTCAGCAACCTCTGAGCCTCCTGCGTGCCTCCATCTCTCTGTCGTTTCCTTCTCCGTTGTCGTCAGTCTTTTAAATCCACCTGCACACCATTAGAAAGCCCTTCACGTGTATATTTTAAACCAGTGTTATTCTGCTTGTGATTGTCTTAATCTGGTTTTAATCAGCTGATTGACCTCTGTGGAACTGGTCTCTGATCGAGCGCTCCTGTATGATGTACAGTCTACAATACAGTTTTTTGTTCTAAGAAAAGAAAGCTTCAATGATACGTGTATATGTTCGTGCGCAGCAGTATTGGTGGCCCTTCCAGAGCGCTCTGTGTGATCTGATCTGGATGATTTCCTGCAGCACAGATCAGATGTTTGTCTTTTATGGTTATGATCAGTTCATAACCTCAGATGTAGAAAGTCCAGCTGTGAATGTGAAGCGTGTGTGTGTGTGCGCGCTGCGGGACCCAATGACCACTGTTTGACTGAATTCTAGATGATTGTAAAAGGTTTTATTTAAAGTGCTTATGGTGTAATAGTATGAGCGAGGAGCGGCTTTGAAACAAGCGTGTGGTGTGAGTTCACGTGTAAATCTTGCACAGTAGGCCTGTTGGAGGATCTTCGCTTCATTCCGCTCGGCTTTAAGATGGTACAGTTTTAATTCAAATACTGAAACACACACCTGCTGTTCAAGCCTGAGTTTTGTTATTAAAGATTCTAAAAGGTTTGTCTGTTGGGACTCAGTTTCTCTGCAGGAGTACACAGATTCTAGGAGTGTGTCAGTACTCTTGATTAAATAAATCAATATTGACTAAACAGTTTTGATGGTTTGTGTCAGCAGTGTGGAATGGAAAGTGTGCCAACATGAACAAGAGTTGTGTTTCCACGCAGCAGAGCAGCCAATGAAACGACTGTGTTTGAGCTGATATTAGCATAAACTGTGATTGTACTTATACACAATTAATGTTTGTCAAGACAGAAGAAAACCTGTGAAATAAATGAGATATTCCTGATCAACATGCAGACCTCGGCTGTGCCGACTTCAATTTCTGAAGAAAATGATTTGTCTATGCTCTACACAGCGGTTCTAGACAGTCTAACAGTGGTTTTGTAGTAAAACTGTGGCTACATATATATGATAATTCAGTCTGCAAAAAAAGGTTTTCCTATAATCTGTGGTTCATTAAAGCTGAGGTTTAAGTGCTTCTGAAGACCGTCTTTGTTCATCCAAACAATGATAGTTTAGCAAAATAATGCCGATCATTTACATGTTTACTGTTGTTGATTTGAATAAACCTGTGCTGGTGACGAATATGCAAATCTCAAATAATTTATTTGATTTTTAGCATTTTCATTTGTCTAATTTGGCATTGAAGCGATAGCTCACCTGAGAAGTCCAATTACTAATATGAACAAATTACTACTAATAACTACGGCCTCGTGTGGTTTTACACTCATCTGTTGAACACAAAAGAAGATATTTAGAAGAATGCAACTTACATAATAGGAAACATTTTGTGTTCAATGGAAGAAACTCAAATAAGTTTCAACAGTTCACATTTAGATATTGCTTGATAATATTAGCAGGTTTGGCATGCTGGCCCAGGAGAGAACCCTGAGCTCAGAGATAATTGAGCCCAGGGCTCCCGCCTGGTCATTGAATGAGGGGGTACAAGATCAGGAAGTTCTCGACAGCTCCCCCTGGAAGAGGAGGAAAGAAGGAGATGGGAGATTCTTAAAAACGAGCATGAGGGAGTACTGCTAGTCGGGATATTTATAGTGCGTTTGGAATGATCTGATTGGCTTACTAATGATTACAGATGAGAGAGCAGCTGCGATCAATCACATCACGTGCTCCTCTTGAAATGAGTCTGTGAAACTTCACTTAGAACAAGTAAATAATGAGCAAATGTAGATGTTTGGGTGAACTATCCCCTTAAACCTCTTTAGCACAGTGAACTTCAGTCACTTAAACTCAACTCATCTTCAAAACATACAACATGTTCTTATCAAAACAAAGAAAAACAGTAGGAAAAACTCAAGTTCTTAAAAAAAAGCAAACAAACGTTTAGTAACCTTTTAATTCAGTGTAAAAATTTCTTCTTTTTTTTCCCCCCAAACTGAACAGATACATTTTCACAGCCATGCGGAAACAGTTTGAAATGCTTGTAAACAAATTAACATAAAATTTGACCAACAAAAGCTCCCCCCCCCACAGTTTGAACTATATACATATAAGCTATCAAACCCTATAATCACAGCACACGTCATCATCATCATCATCTTCGTCATTAGAAATAAAGCAAAGACCAGATACAGACTCTATCAAAAGAAGTTACAAATCCACCCCCTCAGCTCTTTGTACAACGAGGGTCAACGTTAGTTCTTTTTTTTAAATTATTTTATTTATTTAATTAATTTCACTTTACATCGTTATAACAAATGATTTCGGCTATTTGTATCCAAAAATACAGATCTGAAGTTATAATCAGCGGCTCTCCAACTTAGAATTACAGACTTAATTCTCCTATGATAGACCTAACCAATGAGTTATCAAATATATATATATATGAATATAGCACCATGATGTGATTACTGAGGACAGAGGGGAAACGTCACAAAAACCCGTGTTAGTATCGAGACCAGAACAACGCTGGCCCTCATAAGATTCATCTCACATTGCTGCATGCACTGATAACAACTCTACTGGACGACATATTTTTGTTTTTTTACGTATATTTTTGTATTCCGTTTCGACTCGAGAGCGTGAAAAAACACAACACAGAGGATAAGGCATCGATTCTGCTGACAATAGG
Source organism: Danio albolineatus (assembly GCA_903798035.1). Taxonomy (NCBI): domain Eukaryota; kingdom Metazoa; phylum Chordata; class Actinopteri; order Cypriniformes; family Danionidae; genus Danio; species Danio albolineatus. The sequence goes on along the minus strand of CAIGQQ010007205.1, from coordinate 5,856,292 downwards.
TGAAGGTGAAGTTGTGCGTTGATATTCTTTCGAGGGTAGCAGCTAAATTTGCCTCAACAGTCGGTTTGTTTTCGTTTAAATTGCAGAAACAATTGATATTTTGGTCTTATTATGTGTTTGTGTCTCTGTGTGTGTATATATATATATATATATATATATATATATATATTCAAGAAATGAAACTAAGCTGACATGACCAGTGTGTACCTAAATCCTGATGCGATGAGTTTGGGTTTATAACCAAATAAAAAAAAAACGATGGGAAAAAAATGAACGTGGCTCCTGCAGCTGATGGGAAAATGTGGCCGTAACATCCCAGTTTGACATTAACACACGACAGTGCCTTACATTTGGAAAACTACACATGCAAACGACACAACAGCTACTGAAGAAACCCACCACCACCAACAACAACAACATAAAAAACCAGAATGATTCAGTACAAACATCAGCTAAAACTCAAAAAATAGAAGAAAAACAAAAGGTAAAAAAATACATCGAATTTGTTTTATACAACGAACGAACCATAATTTAACATGGATCTACCTACGACGTGGATGACCATTTACAAAAATTGAGTCAGCATTTAACAAACGCGAGCAAGAAGTCATTTTTTTAAAATCAATTCAACGAAACGGCGATCGAATCGAACGATTTTGAGAAGCGCTTTAGCCGTGAACCTTCAAATAAAGCAGAATGAGATATAGATACGTTTCCTGAGAGTTCACCAACAACCTTACTGGTATTGAACAGAGCTTATAGTTCTACTAAGATAAACCACTATGCGAATGTGTGATATAGAGGATGTATTTACACTCGAGGATCTAGAACAGGGAAAGCTCAAGTCTAGCTCTTAGAAAATTGTCACAGTTTCTCAATATCTTCCTTTTAAGTCTCTCTCTCTCTCTATATATATATATAGGAGCTGTGTGATTTCTGGATTTCAGAGTAAGACATCGTAAAACAACACAAATATTATTATTGCATAACCTTCTTCTTTTCCTTTCCATGCTAGAGAACAGAAACGGCGTATAGACTTTTAAAGGTGAAGCATGTCATGTGTCCAAGTGTGAATATTATAATCTCTTGCATAAAATATAATGGTGTACACGTTTGCTTATACGGTATGAGCATGAACGAACTACCTATTGCAACGCATCTTCTTTTAGAGGTAGTCAAAATGTGGAATGGATTCAGGAAATGTATGGGATGTTGGCTAGTAACCGAGTTAGCGCTGGATCGACTGATTGATTGATCGGAGACTCGCGAAAGGTAGTGTTCAGGCAGCAGTGATTGCTTACGGTTTATTCTCTGGCTCAAAAACACTTGGACCGCCTGTATTTTTTAAAAAATGGCTCTTGAGAACGCAATCAAAAACTAGAAACACTGGCGGCAAATGTCTAAAAACTCAACTTGTTTTTTTTTTGTTTTTTGCATATGGAAATCTCCACTTTGACTTGAGCACATCCCACCGCTAAAGTTACGTTTGCTAATCACAACACAATAAAGCTGCAGTTCGTTTGTTTCGTCTTATATTTCTTTTGAAATCCCTGTAGTGCAAATTGTGAGTGTTTTCCATTAGTCTACTCTTCATACCAGTAAGGTTTGATTTCAATACCATCATCCCTCAATCCACTACTAGTTTTATACGTTTAAATATGTGTTTAATATGAATGTCATACATATATATATATATGAATATACTGTCTCAATATAGATTTCTACTATTACCAAATGCACACCCATCCAAAACAAATGAAACAGCGCAAGAACACACAAGGTACTGAAAATGTTCACCCCCAAGAAATACCGAAATTTTTGTCTTTTTTTGTTTTTCTTCACCAAAAAGGAAATAAAGAGATAAATTTTATATAAAAAAGCGCAGAAAACTTTCAAGTACAATGAACACTGAGGAGGAAAAGTCCATCGGGCAAACGGTTTAAATGAGAACAAAAAAAAAAAAGTCCTTATTATATGAACCAAAATCCCCCCTTTTCTGTCTCGCATCAATGACTGAAGTTCTCCTCCTGAAACCTGAAAAGGAACCATAAAAGGAAAGGAGAAAGACCTTGTTTTGGAGGGAAGTCGTCTTCTTCTTCCTCCAGGTCTGCTGTGCATCTCTGCGCGTGGGGTTTTTTCCAGTGCTGTTGGCAGTGAGGTGAGAGTCTGTGATTGGCTGAAGCGGCTCACGGCTCCTGTCTGATGTAATAACTGCCCGAGCCGTTGCTCTCCTGGTCTGAGATGCCTTGAGAGAAGGTGAACTCGTCGATCTCAGGAGTCTCCTCTTTCAGCTGCAGCGACGCCTCTGGGAAAGCAAAAAGGAGATACAATGCCAATACATGAGAGAAAACAGCAACTAATACACAACAACTGAAGACTTCATCCAAAACTGAGCTTTTTTATTATTATTTTAGATGCCAAAGACTAAAGCAAGTTGTAATTTCCAAATAATGAAATCAAGCAGACAGCAATGTGCACAGTTTAGCTGTTTTAGCAGTCGGATAAACTTACCTGTGATGTTTTAAAGGACAGAGCACTCAAAAATAATAAACGCCATCATTTGCTCATCCTCATGTCATCAATACTTTCCTTTTCAGGAGATTTGTTTTATAATTGCTGTGAAACTGAAAACCTATGGCCCTGTTTCCATCTGTTATTAACATGAGTTTAAATGAGTCTAGGGGTGCCACGGTGGCGTAGTAGGTAGCACGTTCGCCTCACAGCAAGAAGGTCGCTTGTTCGAGCCTCGGCTGGGTCATATGACATTTCTGAGTGGAGTTTGCATGTTCTCCCTGTGGTCGTGTGGAGTTCCTCCAGGTGCTCCGTTTTCCCCCACAAGTCCAAAGACATGTGGTACAGGTGAATTGGGTAAGCTAAATTGTCCGTAGTGTATGTGTGTGAATGAGTGTGTATGGATGTTTTGATGATGGGTTGCAGCTGGAAGGGCATCCGATGCGTAAAACATATGCTGGATAAGTTGGCGGTTCATTCCATTGTGGCGACCCCGGATTAATAAAGCGACTAAGCCGCCAAGAAAATGAATGAATCAATATTTGAGTCTACTGTGAGCATGTGTGTTTGTATTTCGTTGAGACTCCTCCGTCATTTTGACACAATCAACAGTGTACAAAACATCTCTTAACACTTTCTGTATTTTGTGATTCACAAGTGGTTTCAGTTTGTTTACAGTTGTGAATTGCATTATAGGATGTTGATCTCTGCTCTGTTGACTTTTGATGCTGAAAATTCCATTCTGCAGTTTAAGAAAGTGACTTTTATTGTCATTTTAGTATTATTTGAAATAATATCATGTATAAAAATAATGACTAGAGAAACAAGTCTGTAAAATAACAGAAAACGTGCTGGCAGTTTATTAGAATGTTTCTGTATCGTAATATTCAACACCAACCCCAGACTATTTCAATATCACTTTAAACTAATAAAACAAACTTTAAGGTTATAAAGTTGCTGGAAGAAAGATCAAGCTCCCAAAATGCAATTCAAAAGCAAAAATAACTGGGAAAAAAATATAAACATGAATCACAAGATATGGAAAACTGATAATTCCTGGCTATTATTTTTACAGTGTACATAATTTCCACTGCATATGCTCAAGTACACCTGAATAAACGAACACAGGAGCGAGTGGGAAAGTAAGTGAATGAAAAGGATGGAAATAGCAACTAAACTTTATAATAGTAATCCATTAATTTTTTTTATTGTAGAGGGCAGTGTTCAGCCACATGAGTGTTTCCACTATGAGAGTGCTCCGATATATGCTCTTTTGTCTGCCTCTGGAAGTGGTATACAGTGGACAAACTTGGGTGCAGTTTACACTAGCACATTTTAGGTTGAAGACCTAACATAGGTGACCATAACCTGCCTAGTTAAACTTATTAGCCCGATGAAGCCTTTGAATTGCGCTTTAAGCTGAATATTAACATCTCGCAAAACATTATATTTACACTCTCATCACAGCAAAGAGAAAAAATAGTTTTTAAAATTATTGTTCAAAATGTGTTGAAAATCCATCCATCTATCTATATATATATATATATATAGAAGTATTTGAACAAGAATTTCTCAAAGGCCTTCAACTGTATCTATTAACAATTCTGCAAACATGATTATTTACTGGGGTGTGGGTTTCCTCCGGGTGCTCCGGTTTCCCCCACAGTCCAAAGACATGAGCTATAAGTGAATTGGGTAAGCTTAATTGGCCATAGTGTGAATGAGTGTGTACGAATGTTTCCCAGTGGTGGGTTGCAGCTAAAAGGCCATCCGCTGCGTAAAAAATATGCTGGATAAGTTGGCAGTTCATTCTGCTGTGGCGACCCCAGATTAATAAAAGGACTAAGAAAAATAAAACGAATGACTGATTATTAACTGTAGAAAACATTTTGATCTGTTAAAAACTATTTTTCATTTTAAATAAACTTGAATTATTGGCAACACTTCAGTTCAAGTCAGAATTCATACAGTCAACTACTGGCTTATAACCTGCCTATTTTAAGACTTAGGCCCAATCCCAATTCTATTTTTGTACCCCTACCCCTTCCCCTTCCCCTTGGCCCTTACAACCGAGGGTTAAGGGGAAGGGCTTCAAAACTTACCCCTAAGAATTGGGACAGCACTTCAACACCTGCACACGTCATCATATGTCATCGTGATCTCTTGCTTCATATGAGTTAGACGATCACGACTGCTGTAGTTATTCCAGTTGTGTTATTTTTTGGAGTATCTTCAGGAAATCACTGAAGGCGTATATTATGTTATCATAACGATCTAATGTGGCAATAAGATCGTAACTGTACTGTGTATTTACACAGTGGCCATATTTATCTATGTAAACACACAAAAACAACATTAACATTATAGCAGACACTGTAAAAAGCTCATTCCCAGCCACTAGACATTACTAACAGGGTATTCCGAGTGTCATCGTGTGTCAGAATGTTGTGGGACTGCTGTACATGAGTTATGATTATGGATTATAGATTGCAAAATTTAGCGGGTTTTTTTTTTCTTCGTTTTTTTTAAAAAAGCATGACGGTAAAACACGAGCGCGGTTATGAATATATTAAAACATATTTGTTTGTCATAAAAAATTTGTAATAATGACAAAAAATACTAATTTGTGGATCTCCTTACTTCCGGGTTCAGATATCCTGCCGCTGTGACAGGTGCATTCTGGGAAATTTTCTTACCCCTCCATTTTAAGTGTGGTCCTGAAAAATCTTCGTTCGAAGGGGCGTATACCCCCTGCCCTTAGCCCTACGCCTTCAAGCTAAAGAGAATTGGGACACCACTACCCCTTGACGTGAACGCGCAAAACGAGGGGTAGGGGTAGGAGGAAGGGCTAAGGGGTAGAATTGGGATTGGGCCATGAACGGTTCATAAGTAGTCATAAAATATGATCTTATTCTGCATCTCTAATCCTAATCCCAACTTCCGCCTTACTAACTAATGATAAACAGATTTTATTATGAAGTAGTTTATTAAGTGTATTAAAAGTGTTAGTTAATGGTTTGTTAATATGGTGAATTTGTAACAAACTAAAGTGTTGCCGAATTATCATTTAGAATTTCTATGGAGCCTTATTGGCCGGTCATTTAGTACCTCCAAAGCCCCAGAGCCATTTTATTCTGCATTAAACAGATATAGATTCCTTCAAATTGTCCCTTTTGAGCTCCAAATAAGTTGACAAATAACACAACATGAGGATGAGTCAATAACAGATCTTACATTTTTGGTGACCTGTTCCTTTAAAAACCCAAAGCAATTAAACAACACCATCCTGAGTGGAAAAATCAGTGAGTCAGTCATGGGATGAAACTGCCCCACACACCCACAATTCTTCAAACATGAAACTAGCCTTCTTCATCATGCATCTGTGGTTAATGTTGTTTGCAGCACAAATTACTCGGATGCCTGATGACGTGCAACTGTCCACGCCGGGCCGACCTGAAAAGATCTAGAGGAATGAGCTGAGTGGCGCCCTCTCCCTGAGTGATGGAGAATGAGTTACCTGAGTTGAGAGAGCGATCACGCTCTACACCTGAGGCGGGAGGTCGCCTGGACCCAGAGAAGTGGGACAGGTAATGGGGCGGAGTCTGCTCTTCATCACCCGAGAAGCTCCTCCTCCTCAGAGGCCCACCCAAACCGATCGGCCTCCTCCCAACTGGAATCTTCCTCTCTAAACACCAAGCCAGACTGAGGTTACCGAAGTTACTGAGTTTACCCAAGCTACCGAGCTCCACTCCTCAACACTGCAAGGCCATCGTCCCGCTCAGCCCACAACTCAGTTTGAGTGCTACATGACAGAAGGTTGATTGAGATTGAAATTAAAATACAAACTGGAAACCCTAATAAAAGGCAGCATCTGACCTCTCCCAAACATTAGCACTGATTTTCTCACCCTGTGTACCTCCCTGTCTCACCCGGGTATGAGGATGATGGCTACAGTTGTGTGTATTTACCCTTGACCACGCTGAATCATCAAAACTGCCACTCGCTATCAAGCAGAACCAGACCAGACCCAAACCAGAGAGAAAACCAGAGGAGACTCCTGGACCAGTTTTGCACCCACAATTCAGTGTTCAGTGTGTGAGAGAGAGAGAGAGAGAGAGAGAGAGAGAGAGAGAGAGAGAGAGAGAGAGAGAGAGAGAAAAGATAGAGAGATTGACCGAAACTGGACTCACTTTTCTTTTGTCCTTTGTACTGTGCTGCCTTCTTTTTCTGTTTCGAGACATTTGGCGGTGCTTCTCTTGTGGCTGAGGAGGAAACAGACATCGCAGCAGTGCATTAGGATGAGTTTTCTATGATATGAAAAGGTGTCATCTTTCAAATTCTGTACTTGTTTTTTTTTTTCAGAACAAAACAGTAGATGCTGGTAAATGCTCTTTGATGTGGCATGTCAGATTGCTGTTCACACCACAGTTCAAACAACTGCACAAAAAAACATGCACATGCACGCAAGCAATTAATCACTAAAAGTTGTCAATAGAACAGCTTGCACAGTTTTATGCAAAAGTTTGGGCAGGCCTGATAAATTTTATAATTGCAAGTCACAGTCTGACGGCCTTTCAAATCAGCAATTTCATTAGGATGTAGTTTATACACTAGCAAAAAATCAACATTTCAGATTGGACAGAACACTTTTTTAATTTAAATCATAACAAAAACAGACAGGTGCATACATTTGTGCACCCTAAAGGGGGGGGGGGGGGATTTTAGAATTCTAAACATAAGTTTCTATCAGGGTACATACACCGGCGCCGCATGTCGGCGGCACCCAGCCATGACTCAGGACACTGTTCATATTTCTGCAATGCCACAGAGCGCCATCTGATTAGTTTCATTTTAAATAGCGTGCGAATGTGCACGTCTGGTGTGATACTTCCAACTATCATGTGCCCACCGAGTCATGGCGCATCCGGTATGCAACGCCCTTAACAGAATAATGACATCAATCTTTTGTACAGCCACCTTTTGCTGAAATAACACCCTGTCGAAGCTTCTTACAGTCAAGGATAAGCCCCTGAAGTCTCGCTGAAGGCATTTTGGACCATTCTTCCATGCAAAATTTCTCCAGTTCAGTCAGGTTTGATGGGTGCCAGGCGTGAATGGTCCTTTTCAAATCGATTCCTAGATTTTCTATGATTTTCAAGTCTGGGGACTGGGATGGCCAATATAGAGCATTGTATCATGTCTGAGCATGAATTCCTTAGTGGATCTGCAACTGTGCTTTGGGTCATTGTCCTGCTGAAACATTCAACCCTGGTGTAACTTCAGCCTCTTGACTGATTCCTGAACATTGTTCTAAAAAATCTGCTTATCTGAATCCATGCGACCTTTAACTCTGACAAGGATTCCAGTACCTGTGTTTGCCACACATCCCCACAGCATGATGTACTCTCCACCATATTTTACAGTAGGGAGCAGGTTCTTCTCCTGGAATGCTGTGTTGTTTTCCACCTGTTATTGTAACCAAGTAACTTGATCTTGGTTTCATCTGTCCACAGTATAGTTTTGCAACATGATTCAGGATTGTCCTGGTCAGCCTTTGCATAACTCAAAAAACTCTTCTTGTTGGCAGAACGCAAAAGCATAAGCATCACCCTTCCATTGAACTATTATTTATGCAGTGTGTTTTGTTAAGGTTCACTGAATCAATCAAATCAATTGTGTGTTGTAATCAATCAGCATTAAGTGACTACAGGTTTTGAAATTCACACAAAAGAGAGGGTGCCCAAACTCTTGCACAGCCTACTTTTCAGTTTCAATTTAATTTCACATATCTCAATGCTGCCACACTACAGATTTCTGTCTGAAAAACTTGACATTATCGAGCTTTCTCTAGAAACCGAATGACATATCACTGCGATCTTCTCTTATAAAGAAAGAGCACATTACTATGCAGCCACAGAGGGGTGTCCAAACTTATGCGTTGACAGCGTTACGTTTACCTCAGGAAAATCATTTACAATTTATTGAAATATTTGCACTATGCTAGACTGTTTATTTTATTATATTTTACATAACCCATTAGAGATGTCCTGGTATTATGTATTAGTTTTAATTACTTCAAGCGAACAACTGTGAAAATAAGCATTATTTCAACAATGAATTGGAGTTCATAATTATTAAATGTAACAACTGCAGAATGTTTTTTTTTCTAATTAGAATAGGCAACATTTGGATCAATCAATTGGTTTTAATCTAATCTAAACCATTTAACAATAAAGTTGAGAGACAATAGTAATGCTGTTTTAAAAAAAACTAGAGTGTTGCTTAGAAACAATCTGAACCATTTAGTAGCAGAATGTTCAGTGCTGTTCACTCACTCTGTGCGGCAGGCGGCTGCAGCTGATAGCCGGTCAGTTGGCACCAGCCTATGGGGTAAAGATCTGGAGACTCACAGTCCACCCACTGATCATACTCATCCTCCCAGCCGTCAAAGTGAATGCGCAGGAGTCTGTGGACGATCCTGGTAACTGTGGCGACACACACCAGACGTGGCTCCATTAAGTCCACTGCCTCCAGCTTCATGCCTACACGGAAGCCATGATTCGGCACATCCTGAGAGAAAGAGAGTGGATGATTTAAGGCTGTGGTGCTCAACCCTGATCCTGGAGATCTACCTACCTGCACAGTTCAGCTCCAACCCTTATCAAACACACCTGAACCAATTAATTAGGATCTGAACAGCACTTGATAATTACAGGCAGGTGTGTTTGATATAGGTTGCAACTGAAATCTGCAGGAAGGTAGATCTCCAGGAACAGGGTTGAGCACCCCTGATTTAAGGGCATGCACCATTAGGTTGAATTCAGGTCGATTGGGACACTTTTCAACGGTCATCGAAATGTCCCAATTGACGTGAATTCACCGTAATTCAAGAAGATACAGCCTAAAAAAGTGCAGGAAACTTACTTTGTTAAAGAGCTTCACAGGGGCTGCAATTGAACCTATTTCTCTGAGGTAGTCAAACCATTTGAAAGGGAGTTTGGTGCACCCTGCAGAGAAATGCGAGATTCATGAGCTAAAACAAACTCAAAATTTTGTTCAGAGATGCTGTGTGTATAGTGATAAGCGCACCTCTCGGGGGTGTGAGCTCAATGCTGTTGATTTCACAGAAGCCGACTGGGAAGATGGAGGGAGAGGTGGAGTGGTAGCAGAACCAGTCTGAGCCATCAGCCGCCTCAGAACCATCAATCCCAATCATTAGGTACCCGTCTGCCAACACCTGAAAGAAAACCAAGACAGATTCAAAGTTAAAATCCTTTCACTATTTCATCATTTTTTTTATTTCATTTGTTTTATCTGCAAATAAAAAACATCTTAAATGTGATTTTTTTTTTGCGTTAAAGACCTGAAGAAATACAATTTCATAAAAAAATGGAAATAAATATTGTGCATTAACAAACCGCATATTTTCTTTCTATTTAACATGAAATGCTTTTTTATTATAGATAAGAATTGTTAAATGTAAGCAGTAAGTCGGTAGTAACTCACTGTCTTGATGAATGAGTCATTCAATAGATTAATTCAGACATCTGAATCATTCATGAAAAAACAAGGGATGTTTGTGAAACAGTCACTGAACCAAATTGAATAGTTCAAAAGAATTCTGTTGTGTATTCACAACTTATTACAAATTATAAACAAACGTCAATAACACAAGCATGATATTTGTAAAAAGAATAGACTTTTGATATAACTAAACTATAACATAAGATATAAAACAAATTTACAGGGGCTAAATTGGTAGTGTATACCTTTTGAGGCATTTAGGCATTTTTAAGGCTTTTATAACTGCAAAATGAGTGACATACTAAGCTAATATCAGTACACATTGTTGAAACAGTAACTACAATGTGGTCAGACTATACAGACAGCAACCACCTATGCACAAAGATTTCACATCACAGATTTTTATTATCAAGCACAGTTAACCAAATAACCAGTGTTATTAATATAACAAAATCTCCTACTAAACGGTTATAATTATTTTAGTTCGATTTATTGTCACCTTAAAAATGAATGCTTTATTAAATAAACAAATTAGAATGAAAAAAAATATTTTAAAAAATAATATTTTACACAAATACAAATAAATACACACATTTTAAAAAGCAAATTTAGATTTCTGCTTTTTAATGTCCGTTTGGAAACCATGAAAAATGAGAAATTTTACCTTTCTTACAGTAGCAACACATATAGCAGAGAGATTTAGAGGGTCTATGGCCTCCAGCTTCATTCCATCTTTAAACCAATCCCCGCTCTGATCCACATCCTTAATCTGTAGGTTTAAAAGATAATGCACGTGAGCAAGTCAAGTGTATACAAATTGTTAAAGAAAAAATCTATTATAAAAGCACCTTAAGAAACAGCTTTGAGGGAGCATCCATCAGACCCTCAATCTTCTTCGACACCTCTGCAGAGCGCAACATAAGAGACGTTTACATCCATAAGCCGCAACAAGCTCATTAAACGTCATGTTTGCTGAATTGACTTTAAGAAGGTTTATCTAAAACTCCCGCACTGACCGGATCTTTTGAAGCGATGTCCTATGCTTCGTGACCAGCCAATGGAATGGATAAGTGGGCTTAACATGTGACACCAGAAGTCATCGGTGCCATCCTGGCTCTCCTCATACACCAGGCGTAAACGGCCACCGATCACCTGTTCCACTAGAGCCACACGAGTCCGGCACAGGTGCGTCTTATCCACCACTTCTACACGCATCAGCTTCTTAAACGGGTACTGCATGTTCTCCTGAACCTGCCAGTTACACATTTAAACAAACAGTTTTTTAACAGACGCAGTCTGGTGTTCACAGATCAAGGATTTTGTGTGCACACTTTTAAAAGGTCCCATAAAATGTTTTTTTTAGATGTTAGAATCAGTATTGTTAGTTTTTAAGATATCTATAAGCTAGTGTTCTCCAAAACAGTGACAAAATTTGCGTTTAGCAGATATAAAACTGATATAAACACGTAAAGCTTGAAGTTTGTCATTTTCACCCAAATAGATCAACGATCAAATCATAACCAATCAAATGCTCTCTAGTATCTGATATGCCCCGCCCCCTTGAAGACACTTTTTTAAACTGCTTTTCATTTGATGCACTTGAGCTCAACCTCTCTCACTGGCAGATCAGTGAAAAACAAAATGCTATAGGTAATTTTAAAAAGGGGTAGGAGCTACACCATGTCACATCCTGTCTTCATGTTTTGGTTGAGAATGTCAAACATCGAATAAAAATGAATATTTCAAAGCACTTCACGGGACGTTTAAAAAGTCTTTTGTGTTCACCAAAGTTGCATAATAAAAATACACTAAAATCCTAAAATGAGAAATATATTACACTTTAAAACTTTTTATAATACTTTCTTTTTTTCATTCATTCATTTTCTTTTCGGCTTAGTCCCTTTATTAATCCGGGGTCGCCACAGCGGAATGAACCGCCAACTTATCCAGCATTTGTTTTACACAGCGGATGCCCTTCCAGCTGCAATCCATCTCTGGGAAACATCCAGACACACTCATACACTACGGACAATTTAGCTTACCCAATTCATCTATACCACGTCTTTGGACTTGTGGGGGAAACCGGAGCACCCGGAGGAAACCCACGCAACCATGGGGAGAACATGCAAACTCCACACAGAAATGTCAACTGACCCAGCCGAGGCTCGAACCAGCAACCTTCTTGCTGTGAGGCAAACGTGCTACTCACTACACCACCATGGTGCCCTACTTTCTCTTTTTCTCTCCCAAATATGCTTATTTGATGCTCAAACACGTATTATTATTATTTTTACAATTACGTAGAAACCATGATATATTTTACATACAATAAAGGGCGTTGATCTGAAATAGTAAATACATTTACAAAGACATTTTTTAAAGGTCGCATGAAATAAAAATAAAAAAACATTTTAGATGTTAGTTTCAGTCTGTTAGTTGTAAGGATATCTACAATCTGTTGTTCTCTAAAATGGTGCCAAAATTCAGGTTAAGAAGATATAGAATTAATATCAACATGTAAAGCTTATAGTTTGTCACTTCCACCTAAATTGATCAATGCTTTTTTTTTCACATCACTTCATACTTCAGTTTCTCATCAAATCTTTACCAATAAAATGCTCTGTAGTATCTGACATGCCCCGTCCCCGTCATAACACTTCTCATTTGCTGCACTTGATCTCAACCACTCACTGGCAGTAAAACATTATAAAAAGGATTTAAAAAAAAGATATACTATTGATATAAAAGTAATAAATACAAAAAGCTATTGTCTGTTTTTTTAAACGGGAGTCCCACCCGCTCTTCATTTTTCAGTTGAGAGTACTTCAAACATCGAATAAAATAAATGCACATTTTAAAGCACTTCACGGAACCTTTAAAAGAATTGTCAATTTTGATAAATTCATTGGCAAATAAGTATAAGTAATAATTTCTTACAAAAAAAATGTAATATGTTATAAGATATACATCTGCACATTTACAAACATAAATAATCTGGATGTTATTTGCAAAACGTAAAAAAAACTGACAAAGACTTTCCCTCTTGTCTCATTGATAGACAATGATAGGCATGGCCATTGAGGTTTGTTCCTTTTATACACTAAGTCAATCTGACATCTTTATGATCCTTGTACACATGCTTTGTGAGAAACTATTTCCTGGTCTATGATAACTGCTCATATCAGGCTGCTCTACAGGTTTTTCCAGAGAGTCAGTACAGTTTTGTGATCACTGCTTTATGGTGTCTTACCTTTGTGGCAAACTCTGGCGGAAGAGTTTTGGCTCCAGTGAGTCTTTTCACAAGAAATGCTTTCCAGTTAGAATACTTATGCTGGATGGCTATGGGACAAAGCAAAAAAATATTTTAACATTCATATTTATTCATATTCAGCTCCTACTAGATCAACAGGAAGAAAGAAAAAAAACATATAGTTTTGAATACCATTGTGTTATACATACATTTAGGAGGCACCAGTGGCTTTCCACTAGAAGCACACCATCCAACAGGGTGGATTTCTGGGGTGCACAAATTACACCAGAAATCTCTGCTCGAGTCGTTATCAAAACCCTCATAGCGCAGAAGAGCTTTAAAACCTGAGAGGTGTTAAAAATAAATCATTGACATTTCTCTTTTATAACAAACCACAAAAAAACTGTGGGTAGTGACTGAAATCAACAGTACCTGCCAGTTTGACAATTTCTGCTACCCAGTAAACTTTTGTGGAGAGGTTTGTGTCAGAATTGAAGACCTCTACTCTCACCCCCTCAGCTATGTCACCCCAGCACATACCCATGGGCACCTGAAAGAGTTATCAAAATCACAACCAGAATATTCATAACATTTGATTTTAAGAAACACAATTACGGTGACAAAAATTATAATAATTACTATAATCATAACTCACATGTTTGAAACAGCTGACTGGTGCCCCAACTAAATTATTGCTACAAATGTACTGGCCCCAGTCAAAGCCTTCAACAGGAACCACTTCATGAGAAAAAGAACAAATGGTGTTGTGGTATTAAGTTGTGAGAACAGATCATTCAGGCATATAATTACATAATAGCACTCTAAAACAAGCCATTTTACCTGATTTTGATTTAGCTTGGTTCTGTTGATTTGCTTGATACTGTGCATAAGCTGCCAACTTTGCCATTAACGGCTGTTTCTGTAAGACTTTTGCCTTTTTCGTTGGTGGTTTACCCTTAAAAAGACACAAGAACACACACAATGTCAAAGATACAGACAGAGAGAAAAAGAAGGAACGACAGCACAAGTAATGATTTGATCATGATTCCTCTGACCTTGGCTCTAAATCTAAAATTTTTTGGCTTTCAATAACATCTAAACATATTTGATCATCTATTGAGCAAATGCAAGTGTAAATTCTGTAAAGCATCACACACTGCCATTCACACTCTTTTCCTCTCACTTGTAAGCCATGAAAAATTTAATTCAATAATAGTACTTGTAATTAAGTTGTAATATTTTTTGTAGAGACTATAATGTATCTTTACATACAATAGAAGCGCTGATAGTAGTATCAATCATCGATCAACAGTAAGAGATTTATATGTTTTATAAATAATTTCTGTCAATTTTGATAAGTTCCTTACCAAATAAATGTATTCATTTCAAATAAATAAAATATACATTTAATATTTATTATTATATTTATATATATAAACTAGAGCTGCTTAATATATCGTTTCAGCATGGATATTGTGATGTGCACATCCACAATAGTCACATTGCTGGATCTGCAATGCAAACTATGGGTTATTGTTAAACAAGAGCTTGTAGATTAAAGGCAAACTACTGTGCATTTAAAGATGATTAATTGCATTTGATTTTTTCTGTAAACCATATCAAGTGAGTTTAAAACATCCAGGCAAATAAACAATTTTGCGTCAGCAAAGACTAATTAAAAGACATGTATATAGTGAAGACTGCCAAGTGTCATTTTACGTAAGATTTTTAACACATTTGTGTCCGACAGCTATTAAGACCCACCAAACAAATACGAAACATCTTAATATCTCTCAATTGTATGTTTCCTCCCTAAAAATCTATTTTAAAGGTGATTTAATAATATATGCACATGATCTCCACTATTAAATCAACCCAAACATTCTGAAATACTGAATTCTTCACAAAAAGTGTTATTCAATCCATCTGGTGAGATATACTTTATGTAGCTGAAAAAAAAAATATTGCTACGTAAATGTTTTTTAATATTGTGCAGCCCTAATATGGACCATCTGAGTGCTCCCAAAAACAAGACAAAATAAGTCAGAAGTGTCTTGAAATTCTAACAAAACACATATTACAATCAGGTGGAAACTGCAATGTGATTCAATGTTAAAACCCATGTTACCTGAAGTCTTGCCAGTATACTGGCCTTTTTAGAATTGGAGGAATAGCTTCTGGAACAGGACACGCTGCAGAATCGCTTCGTTTTAGAATAGAAAGCATCTCGTACACCAACCATACCGCACATCTCACAGGTTGCTGCAAGAGAAAGAGAGGGGGAAAAAAATGTCATATTTACACCACTGAACACATTCATTCTTAAAAGCAAACCAGTAAACTTGTGAACCAAATAAAATTTCTCTTTAGAAATTATATTGTACCCATACAGTAGATTGTTTCTTTGTCACAACATTGCTTGTGTCATAATTTAAAATAGAGCTGTGCAATAGGACAATATATGGACAAAATTAAAAGTCTATCATTTCATATTATGCTTTAATGTTTATTTAGTAACACTTATTCATAATTTAGTTAAGCGCAATTGTACACTGCATTATGGGGAAGCAGACAGAAACATAAATAACAGCATCGTGAGACAATTGCAACACTGAAAGTGCAACATCTACATTTTGCATTTTATGTTTGACCTGCAATCATATTAATATTTATTTAATCTTTCTTCGTTCTTAAACATTTGCCCTGAAGTTCTAAAAAAAAAAGAAAGATATGATCACATATGAATGAGAATGAATTACATTTCCCTTAAAATGTAGGAAAAAAAGAAAAAAAAATCTCCTTTTCATGTAGTGAATGTATATAAACTATCAATTGATTGAATTAACCAAAAACATTTTATATATATATTGATATTTATCGTTGTCATGATACGAGATGGCTTTTGTCATGATATAAGTCTGTCATATCACCCAGCCATAATTTAAGTGATATTTAGAGGGTTTTTTTTGTTCAACTTTTGGATCCACATCACTAACCCATTCCTGCTTTTCCGTCAGGATAGGTGTACACCTGGCCATTGTTTTTGATGATAGGCAAACTGGCAGGGATGCTGGGAACTTCATCTTCACTGTCCTCTGAACTGGAGCTGCTACTGCTGTCTTCACTGCAGCTGTCATACCCGTCAAACATCCCGAACGAATCTCTCCTCTTCCGCTCTGAGCGGGGAGTGTGCTCAGCCTACATGTGACGAGGTGAGAAGAGACAAAAAATGTGGAGGATATTAAAAAAACAGAAAGAAGAGAGAAGCAATTAAGGTTAAATTAACGAAAGGGCAAAGAAAGACAAGGATTACAGCTCACTTACATACTTATATTACTTAAATAAATGGCAAACCTTTGACATAATTCTGCATGATTAATATTATAACTAGTAAAAACTGTAATCTTTAAACTAGGGAATTAGGAGACGGATCAAGTCACATTAATAAAATTGAAGACTTTCAGGGGTCACAAAAAAGCAAATATCTTGTACAAAGAGTCAATATCATCAGCACTAAATATCCTCCACAGGATATTTCAAGACAAAAGACAAAAAGGCAAAGCAAATAAATCTCACTTAATTTAAATTAAATTTGCTGCATTTTGAGAAATTACATATTTACATTCATCAACACTAAAACACTGGGCTGTAGAGGGATTCCAATACACTGTGACCTGATTACAGAGAGAACATTTTGGGACCTCCTCTTCACCTGAAGAAATCCAATTCAATTCTCATCTTCTAACATTCAATTTCCCCACAAATTAATGCATTTATTATCCATATTAACCACAAATTAACGATTTTAAGTCATATTACAAGTCATCACAACACAAACATGCACATACGCTTATCTAACACCACATTAAGCTGCCTGCTCGTTCGTGAACACGTTTTTAACGCATTTACGAGCTTCGTAAAAACGGTGTATTGAGAAACAAACACAAACATTTCCACATTCATTGGCCTGCGGGTCTAATTCAGCAGCACAAAACACATACACTACCAACTGTATTAGCACCATTTAATAAGACAGCTCATTTGAACGAACTGTTATATGGCATAGAAAGAATAACGAGTGATTTGAGTGAGTTAAACGCTGCAGTTTGTGTGGCGAGCAGGATCTGTTTTCTGACAACCAAAACAAAGAGGACGGCTAACACTGCTAGCCGCTAACTGGGCTAAATCAAGGAAGCGGGCTCAAATAAACTCTTTCTTACCATATCCCTTGGGTTTTCCATTAGCCCTTCATGCAAGTCGGTATCTTACGTTCGTTGTGGTATGATCCGACAGCCCCCCGGAGGGAAAGGGCCTGGCTTCAAATTATTTTACTCTAAAGCAAAAAATAACTCCAGTTGATTATCAACAATTGTCATGGCTGGAGTGCGCGTGCGCGAGGATCTACAATGATTGACATATGTTTTAGCCAATCACGGTTCACGTGTTCGGCACCTTTACCCCATATATGGTCATAGGAAATGTTTGCGTGAGGGAGAATCATTACAGATCAAATAAAATCGGACTTGGTGTTTGCAGATTTACTGATCCTAACATTAAAATATAATGTTTACGGTCATAGCTTAACGGTAATATAATTTAACAGGTTGTAAATGTGGTCGCGATGATAAATGTGAATGGATATGTGTAAAATCGTATGGAAATGACAAGATTCCTGCAGAATGTAAAAATCATGGTTTCGCTTTCTGACAGATGTCATGGCCCTCATGTGTATTTCTATTTTATTCAGTTGTAATTGCTGCTATTATGCAAAGGATAATTACAGTTTATTAGGGCATATTACGTAAACTCAGCAAGCCCAAATACATTTTCGAAATTCCAAATTGCATAACAAATCTGCAATTTTCTGTACACATAAAGACACTATAAAGATCATATTTACATCTCTGTATTATATAATTGCACATATTAAAACAAAGAATCATATTTAAAGGTCCCATGAAATTAAAATGTTTTTTTTTAGATGTTAGTATCAGTATTGCTAGTTTTTAAGACATCTATAAGCTAGAGTGCTGCAAAGCTGTGACAAATTTCGTGTTTAAAAAAATAAAACTGATACAAATATGTAAAGCTTGTAGTTTGGATCAATTTTATTCATGTCATCTCCTACTTCAGTTTTTCCTCAAACCATACCCAATTAAATGCTCTATCGTATCTGACAGGCCCGCCCCTCTCATTTGATGCATTTGCATTTTTTAAGAGGGAGAGGAGCTGCACTCTGTCCTATCCTCTACATTTTTTGCTTGAGAATACACCAAACAAAGAATAAAATGCATAATTCAAAGCACTTCACAGGACCTTTAAATTGGTGAAATTTGTCATTGTGTACACACACACACACACAGGCAGCACGGTGGTGCACGATAGCCTGACAGCAAGAAGGTTGCTGGTTCGAGTCTCGGCTGGGTCACTTGGCTTTTCTGCGTGGAACTTGCTCCACGCAGAAAATGCGCTATAGGTGAATTGGGTAAGCTAAATTGTCCATAGTGTATGTGTGTTAATGGGTGTGTATGGGTGTTTCCCAGTGATGGGTTGCAGCTGGAAGGGCATCCACAGCATAAAACATATGTTGGATAAGTTGGTGGTTCATTCCACTATGGCGACCCCAGAATAATAAAGGGACTACACCAAAAAAAAAAAAAAAAAATGAAAGAATGACACACATGTATATATACATATAATATATATTATACGTCAAAGCGTAAATCATCTCAGACTGGTTTCTTGAACATGACAATGAGTTCACTGTACTCAAATGGCCTCCACAGTCACCAGATATCAATATATTAGAGAACCTTTGGGATGTGGTGGAACAGGAGATTAACATTACTGTATGTGCAGCCGACAAATCTGCAGCAACTGCGTGATGCTATCATGTCAATATGGACCAAAATCTCTGAGGTATAATTCCAGTACCTTGTTAAATCTATGTCGCAAAGGATTAAGGCAGTTCTGAAGCCAAAAGGAGGTCCAACCCAGTACAAGTAAGGTGTACCAAATAAATGATGATGATGAAGTTCATTCAATGATTTTGAAAATGAAGTTGACTACCTTGATATCATTTATGTGCTTGGTGTTAAGTAATTCATTAAATTATTAATGGTTCCACACAATGGTTGTGTTTAGTCTGTTTTCTTTAAATACAAATAATAGAGACATACATATCATCCATTTCCATGGTCATGTTTTCTGCATTGTTGTCAGTGCCGGCTGATTTCAATCACTTTACACATCCTGAATAATTTAAAACATCTTTTGTATTTGCTGTACTTTTATTTCTAAATATAATTGGAAAATATCCGTTCTTTCCTAACCATTTCATAGGATTACAAGAATCAAAAAATATAAACCTGCACATAACAAAAAGTAGAATTTGAAGTATAATAGTCTTTATTTAATTGTATACACATATATATCATGGCATTTAATGTAATAATTCTCAATGCACAACATAAATAATATTGACACAGAAAATGATAGTACAAAAATATAACCCACAAACAAAACTAAACCATTACCAAAGAAAACCAAAGGAACTTTGGTGCTACAATGCAACAATTCTGAGTTTAACCAACTCAATCCTGAGTTCCCTGAGCTCTGCTCTTCAACCGTCCATCATCTGACACTCAACGAAAACAGTTTAATACGTAACCGAGGTGAACAATGAGAACAAAAGTGTAAACTATAAAAAAACCAACAAAAACATCAGCTGTACCAAAATGTTACAAACGATGAAACCCATTATTCATGTTAGAACGAAAGCAGTAAATACAGGCAGCCTGAGCGAGTGACGTTGTCAAGTAAGGCTCTTTCTCAGAGACGGGAAGCATGTGCTGAATGAGGAGAAGAACTGGTCACTGGAGAAACAAACACAGCTGACATCATTAGATCAATCATCTGCTCTTAAACAGAATGCTATACACAAGCATCAAACCAATATCTGTGAGATTCTACTGATGTTCCCTTACCAATATCAAGGCATACACGTCTTTGGTCTTCTGTCAGTTGAACTCCTCATCTATAGTGTCATCCACACTTCCGGAAATAGAGGCGACTTCTGAGAGAACAGCAGAGAAGCAAAGATTAGAAAAGCTACAGAGTAAAGTTCACAGTCTGACTATATATAACTTAGTCATTCAAAAGGCACTGGAGGTTTTCAAGGCAGTTTGAAGTGTGATGAAATGAAATATGGTAAAATGGGGTGGCACAGGGGCTCAGTGGTTATCACTGTCACCTCACAGCAGGAAACTCACTGGTTTGAGTCCCAGCTGGGCCAGTTGGCATTTCTGTGAGGAGTTTGCATGTTCTCCTTGTGTTTGTTTGGGGTTTCCTCTGGGTGCTCCGGTTTCCCCCACAGTCCAAAGACATGCGCTATAGGTAAATTAAATAAACTAAATGGGCCGTAGTGTATGAGTTTGTGTGTGTGAAGGTGAGAGTGTATGGGTGTTTCCCAATACTGGGTTACATCTGGAAGGGCATCCGCTGCATGAAACATATGCTGGAATAGTTGGTGGTTCATTCTGTTGTGGCGACCTCTGAAAATATGAGATGTAAAGTGTTCATCTTTTTAGTTTTAAGTACTAAAATTACTCTAAGTTCAAGAAAAAAAAAAACTTAAAATATGAGGGTCTACAAATAACTACAAAAATAATGATTCATTCAAATAATACTTTCTTGTGCTGCATCAATCCTGAAAGTGGGAAAGGCTGAAAAAAAAGTTACAATTTAAGAAAAGAAAAAGAAGAAGAAAAAGAGCAAAACGACTGAAGATTCATGTACGACTGTGATTGTATGTAACTTGTGAAATGTACAATCTTCCTGAATTTTTAGGCTTAATTAATCTCATTGGCTTACAGCGCCTTTAAATCAACAATTAAAGGGATAGTTCACCCAAAAACAAAAAAGTAGGGGAAAGCGGGGGCAAAAGTAAAATGGGACGAAAGGAACAAAGCCTTTTTTTCGAAGCCCTGACAACATTTGCTTTCCAGGCTATAACAGCACATTCAGCATGCAACCCTTGATGGAGCCGAACATCAGCTGATTTTGGGACAGTGTCCCACGGTTAGGTTTTTAGTGCAGAAAGTAAATTGTAGCGGTTCTTTTTTCTTTTTACAGGTTGTGTTTCTCTTCTCATGCATCACACTAATGATCAATCAACAGGTTATGTAGTGCAATAACACATCCTTAAGATTGTGAGTTTTCAGTATAAATTAAATTAAGTTTAAATGGCCAGAGTTCCTGTGGGGATGAAGAAACACTGTTATTTATGTCCCACTTTTAATAGACAAACCTTATTTTTCACTTAGAATTCTCAGTGTTTTGATTTTATAAAATTAATGCACATTGCCAATAATAATAATGATATTAATGATATTAATAATAATAATAATAATAATAATAATAATAATAATAATAATAATAAAAAATATTCAAAAAGTGCAGAAAATGAACATTTTGCATTGTTGGGTTGCTTCTGAAATATTTGACGGAAGTGAAATTTAAAATGAAAATGCAGTTCAACAGTTAACATTAACAAGGTCACAGTCCAATATATTTCACATAAACAAGATGAAGCCAGTAAATCTAGCAAATGTTGTGGTTACTTTTGACCCATCCCTGTGTTACTTTCGTCCCTGCCAATGGGGTCAAAAGCAACAATGTGCAACTTTTGTTTAAAGTGGAATTATTTAGAAGTTATTAAACATTTGATCAAAACACCACTTGATATTGATAGAGCCCACTTATGAGTTAGTAACCACAGAAATAATAAAAAATGTATTTCGGTCTGAAACATTATCTTTGGGCATCATGGTGGTGCAGCGAGTAGCATGATCACATCACAGCAAGAAGGTCACTGCCTCGAGCTTCGGCTGAGTCCGTTAGCATTTCTGTGTGGAGTTTGCATGTTCTCCCCGTGTTCACCTGGGTTTCTTCCGGGTGCTCCGGATTCCATCATAGTCCAAAGACATGCGCTATAGGTGAATTAGGTAAGCTAAATCAGCCCTAGTGTATGAGTGTGAATGAGTGTGTATGAATGTTTCCCAGTGATGGGTTGAAACTGAAAGAACTGAAAAACATATGCTGGATAAGTTGGCGGTTCATTCCGCTGTGGTGACTCCAGATTAATAAAGGGACTAAGCCGAAAAGAAAACGAATGAATGAATGAACATTATCTTTTAAAAATAGGTTTTTATGAAAGATGCTACTTTGGTCCCTGCTCTCCCCTTCTGTTCATTCACTTGTCATCAGGCCATGTGTTTAAATCAGTTTATTCTTATAAACCTTTATTGTATTGTTGTGTGTATATGTAATTTATAAAATGAATGCGCATCTTGACGTTTCCATAAAGCATTTTTATAAATGATAAAAATGAGTGGATAAAAACTACTGACTTGCATTTGAAAGAACCACAGTTTGAGCTAAATATCTTAATGTTCTACTTAAGAAAAAATACATACATACATATTGAGGAATATATGTATGTAATATAAATATATACATACATATTGAGGAATATATGTATGTAATATAAATATATACATACATATTGAGGAATATATGTATGTAATATAAATATATACATACATATTGAGGAATATATGTATATAATATAAATATATACATACATATTGAGGAAGCCTGGGTTAAGTAAATTAGCAAATTGAAATTGTGTGAATTATCCCTTTAATACATTCACATGTGAAAATAGCCTGCAATAATTTGAATACCTTTCATTTTGTTAGCCATGTTTGCTAAAATTAAAACATTCTGAAGCCCACATTGAAGCCCAGAGCCACGTGTGTAAATAAAGTCCCAGTTGTGCTGTCGCATACAACATTAGCAAGGTGTCAGTGGAAAAACCAACCACATCCCAAGTCAATCCAACGTGCTCCATTATACCACCAAGTTATATATAAAATCTCCACCTCTTGTTGACTCGTCTCCATTTTCTCCTACATCATTTTTTAAACTCGTGATTTTTAGTCCACTTCCTCTTCTTCCACTTTCGGCTTTATCATGGAGCACATCCTCATTAAAGCCTGTCGTCTGGCATCTCTCATCACATATTAGTGGATCTGATTCCTCTAAATATCCTCCTGTACCAGACTCATGTTCACGCTCCTCAGAAATGTTAACGAATTCACTCCCAGAGCTGCTACTGTCACTCAGTGTGATAATCTCTGGATCTGAAGACTGATCGTCTGTTCTGAGCACTATTTTAGCATCTTCAACACCCCTGGATGAGTCTGAACTCCGCTCAATCACAGAGCCGGAGGACACAGTGCTCTCCTCACAGGACTCAGACGAATAAGATGAAGATGTGGTGGACGAATGAGGCATGGTGGTACTGAGAGACGCTTCAGACGAGTCTCTAGAGGAAGTGAGGTAATACCACACTCCCCTAATACCATCACTGCTGTTGCTGCTCTCTGTATTTTCACTGTGACTCTCCAGCGTAGAAGACGAACCAGTCTCTTCTGACGCGCTGGACGTCGTCTTCTCGCCGTAATAATGTGATCCGAGGAAAACTTCATCGTTGAGAGTGAACGAATCCAGCGCTGATGTCACAGTCTCCACGTAGAACGGAGAGGAAAATGAAGATGAGATTTCCTGCAGGTGTAATGGCGATGCTGGAGTTAAGCTGTTGGATTGGAGTGGAGGGTCTTGCATGGAAGAAGACGTCTCGAGGATTTGGCTGACCAGGTCACTCAGGTTTTGAGATGGAGTGGAGTGGATCAGGGAGTAGGAAGACATGAGTTTAAAACTTGAGGTCTGGTCCACGTCGGCTCGCTCCAACTCTATGGAGCTCGAGAGACGTGAAGAGCCTTGCAGGTGATTGTTTAGCCATGGTGAACCTTCACATACGCCACCGCAACAACTGGTTAAACACTCAACTCAAACAATTCTGTTCAAGACTTAAAAAATAAATAACACTAATGTTTGAAGGAAGACTCTTATTAGTTAGTGGCATTAAAATAGAGTAAAATCTATAAAATTGTGAAATGGAATTTCAATTTACTATAATAACATTTTTCTTGTGACAATTTATTCTTGGGATGGCAAAGATACATTTATTTAGCATAATTAGCATCTTCAGTTACACATGACCTTATAGAATTAATAATTTAGTGCCCAGGAAACATTAATTTGTATAACTTTTATAGATAATAAAAAAATATATTCAACAAATTTAAATTATTTTTAGAAAATCTATCTATCTATCTATCATCCATCCATCCATCCATCCATCCATCCATCCATCCATCCATCCATCCATCCATCCATCCAATCATCTAATTATTACTATTACTATTATTATTAATGGTAGTTAATAATAATAATAGTAATAATAATAATAATAATATATAATAATAATAATAGTAATAATAATAGTAATAATAATAATAATAATAATAATAATAGTAGTAGTAATAATAGTAATAATAATAATAATAATAAATAATAATAATAGTAATAATAATTAAAATAATAATAATAGTAATAATAATAATAATAATAATGATAATAATGGTATTAATAATAGTAATAATAATAAAAAATAATAATATTAATAATAATAGTAATAATAATAATAATAATACAAAAATAATAATAATGAAATAAAATAATAATAATAATAATAATAATAATAATAATAATAACAACAACAACAACAACAACACCAACAACTGTGCTACTTTACATTTTTGTGCATACCCGCTTTTTGTAAAATATATATTTTTTTAAAAAGTCAGCCTATTCAAATGTCAGTATTTGACTAAACCATGTACACACACATACCATGCTCAGCTTAATTGAGAACACCCCATTTTGAAAATAAATATTTTTATCCATTTCTCAGTGTACATGGGTCATATATTTTAGTGCATCTGAAAACAGATTTAATAAACAGGTTTATTTATTAAAATACATTTGTTTTTGTCAGCAAAGATCATTAGAAATACAAAGATTATACATTTAAATTCATGCAAAATACTACTAAAACAAATTACAAAGTTTATCTTGAATTGTGCTCTTTTTATTTAATAATTCCCCCTAACATATGCACTTGTTATCATTATTATTTTGTTAGATTAGCTCCAGATTTGGCTTCAGTACTGACTAATCTAATGTATAAGCACAAAGAAAATATTGTAAGGCTTCCTATTGACTTAATTCTTCAATGCGGAAGTGCGCTTGTTTTTGCACTTGTTTTAGAACTTCCGAATCAGTTGCCTATATGAGAAATGACTAGGAGTAATAAATAAAACGATCAAACTGCTCACTCTACAAGCAAGTGTTTGCATGACTACACAGACAAAATAGAATCATATAAGAAGAAAATATCAGTTTGCAACATCAAGCAGCAGAATCAGCTGTTTATAACATCTAAAAATGAATGAAAGTGAACGAGACCGGAAGTCTCGAGTCATAAAGCTTCAAATGGCTGTGCCCGCTCGTACACAGAGAACAAGACGAAAATAAAATATTACATTCAAATGAGTGATTTGTGAGGGGTGTACTCACATATGCTGAGCACTGTATACACACAGATGTGGACAAATTATAATAACAATAATCATCTCAACACATTTCTTCCATTTCATTTTGAGCAAACATACCTGACAAACTGATGCAGGACATACTGAGTTCTGATGTGGCTCCAGTCATGTCGTCCTGTTAAAATCCAAGCCAAGTTTCCCTTAGTGCTGCTTAAAACTGCATTACACTGCATAGCAATTTACAGGTATCATACCAGCATCTTCTGCAGCGATCTGGACTCATCCCAGTCTCCCCTCAGCCCATTTCCTTCATCCTCACAGCTCACTGCATGACCGAGACGAATCAGTTCTTTACCGAGATCCACAGCCTGAGACAGAAGAGAAAAACATTTTCTACACACAGAAGAAGAAGAAACAATATTTAAAAGAAAAAAAAGCTAAATCTAACTTATTACAAGTGAATATGAAAATAGTGTTTAAGTTTAATTTACAAATCAGCCAATAATGACTTAAAAATGAACTTTTATACTAAATTATCTTGTATATCCTTGTAATTATTAAATTATATATATAAATAATTTATATATATATATATATATATATATATAATTTTATAATATTATATATAATATTATTATATATATCCATCAATCTACAACCATCTATCAATCATCAATCTATCCATCCATCCATCCATCCATCCATCCAATTATCTATCTACTTATCCATCCATCCATTTATCAATCCATCCATCCATTCACCCATTATCTCTCCCTCAATCATCTATCTATCCATCATCTATCCATCCATCCATCTATCCTTCCATCTGTCCATCATCTATCCATTCGTCTACTGTCCATCCACCCAATCTATCTATCCATCTATCTATCTATCAATAATCTATTTATCTATCCATCCATCATCTATCCGTCCAATTAATCCATCCATCCATCCACCATCCATTGTCTATCTATCTATTCATCGTCTATCCATCCATTCATCTCCATCGTCTATCCATCCATTCATGTCCATTATCCATCCATTGTCTATCCATCCATCCATCTCCATGCATCATCCATCCAATCTCTCTCAATCCATCATCCATGCATACATCCATCGATCTAGCTCCATCCATCCATCCATCCATCCATCCATCCTTTAAACAAAATATTAGAATTTTGAGGCATTATTTATTGACCTTATTTTCTTTTCACATTTTACGTATCGGTGCTGTATCAAATGTACTTTTTTCTATCAGTTTTTCTATCATATTTTTTACTATATCATATTTTGTCAACCTTGCCATTTTAATTAACAACTGAAAATGAATCACAATATTGTCGTCTACAAACTTTTAGTTTTTCTCAGAATGTGATATGATTTCACATTTATACAACATATTACCAAATCCTTTCAGAACAATAGGTCTTGTTATTTAACCAACAGATTGACTAAAGTGAGTTGTGCTGTTGACTTCTGACCTTTCCCTGGCTGTTGTCATAGAGTTTGACACTAGGCCAGGATGAGATCTCTGAATGAGAGTAGCTGTAGAGTTTAGCCAGCAAAGGTTTCCATTCAGCACAGAATGTCATGCGTTCAAAGTCATCCAAGGCTGCTTCAGTCCAAACCTCTCCTGAAACAAAACCAAACCTTTATGCTCTTGATAAAACCTTACAGATAAACACCTAATCATCACTTTTTTTATATATACCTTCAGGTCGAACCCCTGCAAGACTGCATTCAATGGCTTGGAAAGGCAGGCTCAGGAAGTCACTTCTAAAAACCACAAAATTAACACACACTCAGAATAAGAATACACAAGAATACTGAGACCCAATGCCAATATAGTACTAGAAGATATATAATCATCAAGTACTTGAAAGCAGAATTAAAATGCATATTTCATATTGTC
This sequence comes from Danio albolineatus, assembly GCA_903798035.1. Classification (NCBI taxonomy): domain Eukaryota; kingdom Metazoa; phylum Chordata; class Actinopteri; order Cypriniformes; family Danionidae; genus Danio; species Danio albolineatus. Next base: position 5,828,574 of record CAIGQQ010007205.1, on the reverse strand, counting down.
AGACATAAGAGTTCATATTTCAGCAAACTGATTCTTTTCATTTTCTAACTTCAAAGTAAAGTATATTGTGTGATACATATTATATTATATTATATTATATTATATTATATTATATTATATTATATTATATTATATATTACCATTTTAGTTTTTGTTAAGCTACATTATTACATCATTTCATGGCATGCGCTTGAGTTGATATTATTTATACATTTTTTATATAACCATTTTTGTCTTTTTACTGTAATTTTCCATAAAATAAAGAAATAAAATATTAATTAATTAATTAAATAAATAAATGAAGATTTCTGTGCTGCTTAAATGCATCTACTTTTTGTTTTTATTTTTTGGCAGAGATGACAAATATGGTTCTATTATACCAAAACAAATACTGAAACTTGAACTGGTTTTTGCATACCCTGAATACTGACTAGCTGTTTTAAGCAATGTAACAGTTGTTTTGTATTTACTTGTACATTTTTTTTTATTTATGTGTACATTGAATTTTTAATATTTTGTTCAATTTAAAACTTAATATGTATTTTTTTTTTAGTTTTTTCTTCCCTAATACAAAAAGCCACTAATATTTCTCCACTGTTTTTGGCACTGTGGAAAAAAATTGAACCAAAATACACAATCTTTAACAAGATCTTTTTAAGCAATAATTTTGTTTCTCAGTGGATATGTATTTGTTATCTGTTGGAGGGGAGAGAGTGTTTAATTCTTGTGATAAACTGTTTTTAATTTTAGTTCATCTGGCATAGATATGCATTTTGTTATTACAGTTTATTTGTTATAACTAATTTATGGATCCGTCAGTGCCACTTCAGCAGTGTTGCTAGCTACAGAAGTTGGGAATTTCTTGACTTTAAGCACCAACAGAAGCGTCAGCCAATAAGATCGCTTTATACAAATATCCCAGCTCAGACAGTAGCTGATTGTGGACTTATTTTACTGGCTGACTGACGATCACATCAGCCCTAAATTCAGACCTGCCCTCCATCAAGCTTTGACGCTGAAGCCCCATGTGAATTGGGCATTATGGTCATCTCCTCAGGTACCTTCTTTCAAAATGAGGAGGACTAAAACATCTGCACTACTTCTACTTGAGAAACTTATGATGCATATCAGATGTCAAGGGACTTTTGGCGGATATGTGAACACCTCTTTGGTACTAGGTTAATGACCTCCCTTGACTTCTCATTGTATTCTGTATGCCCGAACTACTGCCTGACATGACCAAATGTCCCCTTATTAGTATTTGTCCCCATCCCCCATCCGTTAATAAACATTGAAAAAAACTGACAAAACAACAACAAAAAGCCATTCATTAATGCCATCCACCATCATTTTCTGGCTCGTTTTTTAAATATCGGTGCAGGCACTGGTCTTAATTCCTTGAAAGTTAAATGCATATACATTCATAAAGTTATACTGTGTATCACATGATCTTTGCAACAAATTACAGAAAAACGAATTATTGCTTATGTGAGGTGTTTCTAATGCAGAATCTATCAGCTGGACAGTAAATTTCTCTCTTTTGGCTGCCATTATCAACACCACATCATTTTTTTCTTTTTTGTGAAGGAAAATTATTTAAGCAAATAGGAATACAAAAGCTGTATTTGTTGTACTCTCCCATTAAAACCAGTCACTTCACTTCACTGTACCTCATGCTTCGTAAATGTTCGCGAGGAAGCTCCCCGTTGTCCCCAAAGTCCACATAGTACAAATCCACCAGGCCTGAACCCACAATTCCCAACACTCGTGCACGATTCCACGTGCCGTGATCTCTGTACGGAGCAGCCACTATGTCTCCAACTATAATAGTCTCCACTCTATGCTCCTGGAGAAGAGTTATAAACTGTATAGTCACTGACAACTAACAAAGATGAAAAAAGAACTATTTAATCAGAAAGTCATGCAAACATACTTGTGAGGAATCACCATTGTAGAAGCGACTCATTTCGGCCGTCAGTTTGTCCAGCTGTAGAGACCGGACCCCCAGGATCTGGATCCAAAAGTGTTGAGGATTCTCCGAGGCAGACACGTACACCTCCAGATGCTCATCAGGCTGGAAGCTCAGGTCTGGACTAGGAACTAATCAGAAATGAGTTATGAGATTTTCTGCAGGCTGTTTTCTCCTTGCAGATTTGGACTGACAAGTTTGCTCTGCTAATTAATTGCAGCTTTATCTCTAGTTGTTGTGACAAACACATAGCAGACTTTCCTGCTAATTTACTGTTAAATTACATATGAATTATAGTTAGGGTGGGAATCCAGGCTCTCCCTTCAATGAATGGAGAAGAGCATCATTTTTATATAAAAAGATACTGCTATATATATACACGTCAACAAAAATTATATATAAAAAAAAATATATATATATATATATATATATATATATATATATTAAAACCAAACTAAGCAACGAACATATTTCTTTTTAAAAATTACTATTTTTCCATAAGATAAATAAGTATTTGTAAAATAATTGTATTTTACAGTACAAATCAACTTTATTTTATAATTTTATTCCATTTATTGATTTATTCCAGCTTTTATTTTGACAGAAAAATAAGAAAGAGCACTTAAAAGGTTCATATTTTACACCTATTTTAAATGAAAAGTTCATCCAAAATAGAGTTAGAGTCCAAACCAGATGTGCATAAACTAATCTGATACAGATCTGAGCTGCCACCTGAAATCACGCATATAACTTTGGGTGAGCACCCCAGTGCACACAGCCCTGTCCCTGCCAAGAATATGTATAAAAACGTCTATTATCAGAACAGTGCATCTGCTTTGTTGGTATCCAGCAATTGAACTTATCAACCAAAAGAGGGAGCCAAGAGAGAAAGTCGCTAAAATAATGAATCTTACTTTCAAACTTGGAGATTTCCAGAGGTGAGACAGGAGAGAGAATCTCCTCATCCTCTGATCTGAGGGAGTTTTCAGCTGAATCAGTGCTGTCCACATAGCCATTGACTGTAACGGGAAGCTCTTGTTTAAGCTCTTGTTTAAGTTTGACTGGGGAAGGCAAATCTTTTCCATTAAGCTTTAATAATTCATTCTCAGGTCCTTGGGTCTCTGGCGGTTTCCTCTTCTGACGCAGAGCAGAAGCCTGGCTTATCCGCTTCCGTACTGTTTCATTCTCAATGACCTTCTCCATGATCATCTCCTGTGTGGAAAAAAGCACCAGCTCTTACTCGCTGCATTAAACCTGAAAACATTTTCTATGAACCACACCAACGCCAAAAGATCACCTTAGCGCTCTGAATTTCTTTGCGTGTGCCAGTAATGGTGATTTTGCCGTTCTCCTCTAAGCTGCGCCCCCGATCTTTGGAGCAGTTCACCCTCGCCCCTGACACTCGGTTTATGAACTTCAATGTCTCTCCACCACGACCTGAAGAAAACATTTCAAGCATAATAAGAGATTACATGCATCGCTGACAGAATGATGTGAACCACAAATGCTCAGAAAATATGACAATGGGACTATATGTAGAAAGTCTATTTGGATTCTACACATTATAGACTTTTAAAATTTGGGTCAGGGTCCATGGAAATGCGAAAAAAATAAATAAATAAAATTATATGAACTGAATATAAAATAATGAACATTTTGTTTTAAACAGTGAAATAAAAATAAGTAAACATTGGACTGAAATAATACATGTTAAATAATCAATGTAAAAGTTCAAGTTTACCCACAAATAAATTCAGAAAAAATTATTTACTCAACACAAGTGACTCCAAAACTGTTTGAATTGTTTTTCTGTTGAAAATAAAAGATGATGTTTTGAAGAATGTTGAAAACCGGTCGCAGTACTTTTTTCCCTACTATGGATGTCAGTGGTTACTGCTTTTAAATAAGTGTTTTTTGACTGAACCATCCCTTTAAAATAAAAAGATCAATCAAACAAATACAAGAACAGATTAAAGTTATAATAACAAAAACGAGATTAACAAATGAACACATTAAATAAATAGTTAATTAATAGAGTGATAAATTGTTATTAAATAGAGTACTGTTTATAGATATAATTAGAAAATATGCAGAAGGAAAGTATTACAAACTAAATATTCTCCAAATAATATTTTAATAACCACTTAGAATATTATTAGGAAGCTACAGACAACTGTGATTTTTTTTCACAAATAATTCAGATATTAATATAATTCGAAATTATATAATTTCAATTTTGTGGCATCAGAAAAATTGAAAAGATTTCTCTGTATTATCGTGACATCATAATAACATCTTAAAACCATAAGCCATAAGCATTTTCCCTCTGTCACTTGTCAGAACAGAAGGTTTTGGGAACACTAAAAACATCATATCGTTTTGATCTTTCCAGCATAAATAAATAAAATCACTCTGTAGGCTTTTATGGATGAATGTTGGAAAATAAGCTCTTCGCACATTAGCAATACTACAGTGATTAATAAATAAAAAATTTGTACATATAGCCTCTTTAAAATAAACCATACACTAACCTATAATTCGTCCAAATGCCGTCTGAGGCACGTCTATGACATCAGTGATGACCTCACAGTCGGTGGCCAGTTTCTCCAGTGCACACTGAGCTATGAGAATCTGTTCTGGTGAGCCCTGGATCAGAAAATTCACCATGCTCTGCTCTTCAGTGTTCGGCAGCACGTTTATCTGGGCGCCAGACTTCTGATTCACCTACACAAACATCAGTTACAAAGAGTTGGTAAACCACATAATAAACATTATATTTCTTCTCACCTATTAGTTTGTATTGCTCAAACTAACTAATGTTTTTTTAAGATGACTGATTTTCAGCGGTCATACCTACAAATATCTTATATTTATCATCTACTAGTATTTCAGCACTTTTCCAATTTTTCAAGATTAAGATATTTTCTTTTACAGATTTATTCAAGTGATCCAAAGTAAGAAACAGGCAACTCATCATTCATTTCATTCACAATAAAAACACACACCTCACCTCCACTACGGAAGGTTTGGGATCAACATGACATTAAATTAATGCACATTAAATGAATCCAAAAACAATCAGACATTTATAGTGTGCTAAACAAACATAAAATGTAAATGAAATCTGCATACTAGAATGATTTCTGAATGGGTATGGGACACTAAAGGATGCTAAAAAATAAAAAAAATAAAAAAAAGCTTTGACATTAGAGATAAATATTTGTATACACATTTGAATAATATAATTAGAGTGTAAAATAATCATATTTTCCTGTATTTTTGGACAAATAATTGCAGCCTTGGTATCTTTTAAAAACTAAATCCAAGTTACATGTCACACATTTTTGAACAGTATATTGTGTATCAGTGGTTCTCAAACTGTGGTAATTTCCGGCTTCCTTCTAGTGGTACGCGTGGAAAAAATAAAATGAACATACTTTTAACCTTTTGACGCGTATAACACTGTGACTTGTTTGATCAGACAGCATTGGTGGTTCCCTCAAGCGTACGATTACACTGGTGTGCTTAGAATGTTTACTTTAGTGAATCACTAGAAAATAAAAATCAGTCTGCTTGTCGCAGAGCCAAAAGGAAGAGGTACACATCGCTTGTGGAGCAGATATATACGCACTAGAGAAGCCTTTCTGCAGAGCGGTGCTGTTGTGCTGGTTTATTTGTTGGAAATTTTCACAGTATGTCTGATCAGATTTTTTTCTACTGGAAAAAATCTTACTGGTTTTGTTTCGGCTAGAATAACAGCAGTTTTTAAGTTTTAAAAAGCCGTTTTAAGGTCAACATTATTAGCCCCTTTAAGCTATTTTTGTTTTCGATTGTCTACAGAACAAACCATCGTTATATAATAACTTGCCTAATTACCCTAACCTGCCTAGTTAACCTAATTAACTAAGTTAAGCCTTTAAATGTCACTTTTCTTTTCTTTTAAAATTACTCGCTTTTCTGACACACATACTGTAGGCCAACTGTAAATGACTTGCAGCAGATCTAATTTCTAATTTATATATGTAATTGCAAATCATATTTAATCTAATAAAAGTTAAGGTTTAGATTTCAAAGATTTACAAATATGTGATATGTACATGCAACTTGTATTACAAAATGTAGAAAAAATGTATACATCTATAACATATAGCTAGGGCCACACGGAATCTGCGCGCACAGAATTCCGCAGTTTTCCACAGATTTTTAGCCCATTATTGATTCTGTTCATTTACTTGTGTAAATGTATATTTAATCAGTTTTCAAATTATTTTCAGTAATATTATTGACTAATATGAAAATATTCATGTGATTTATTAACAATACAGTTTGTAAAGTACTATTTTCGGTGTTTTAGTAGAGATTGTATATAAGAGACTTACTTTGTTTACCAAATAAAGTGGATCTAATTAGATTTGCATTGTAAACATTAAAGAAATGTTAAAAAGGTATTAATTTTTATTTCATATATTAAGATTTTAGTTATGATACTCCCAAAATCATTCCGCATAAATCCACAGATTTTTAACAAAATACTCTGCAGAAATAGCAAAAAATGTCTGCAGATTCCATCTGGCCCTACATATAGCCTATATTTATCAGGTCCAAGCAGCCTTTCCAGGTTTTGATGAATAGGCTACTATACATTAATAAAGTATAGCACTTTTCTTTTTACTTTCTAAGAACAGTGCCATTTTAATTAACTTTTAAAAGTGCATTTTAATTTAAACGGTGAAGATTTATTTATTTTTGTCTGTAAGCACAGGTAATGTTGAGACTATTTTTAATGTTTAAAGTGGCTGACAATAATACATATTCTTAATAATAGGCAATAATCTGCTTCGTTTTTTGAACTGTGCAGAGCTGTAGCTGCTGAATTAGGCCTACTACGCTATTGCATTTCAACACTGGTCATTATGGTGGTACTTGAAGAGATTTTTTTTCTAAGGTGGTACTAGGTGAAAAAAAGTTTGTGAACCATTGTTGTATATAATTATACAGCCTTAGACAGAAAAAAACACAAGTGTTATAAAAAAGGAAGAGCACACTCACTATGTCCAGAAAGGCACTCTGATATCTTGCAATAGATCGATACACATCAATGGGAACAGATATTCTGGACTCCTCTTTGCTTTGGCATTGCTCTAAAGAACCAATGGAAAGAATACAATTAGCCACATTAAATGTAATATTTTTTTTAGAATACTTGACAATATCATTTGGTTGTTTGTTGTTAGTTCTATTTTCATGTCATATAAAGGCCATACCGACTAATAGAAATTAAGTAACTTCCAAACAAGCACATACCATTCAGCATTGAGTCACACACTAGGCTCTTTACACATTTGCTTCCCTTTTGCCATACTCTGATATGCGCCTCTCAAAAAAAATAACTACATATCGCAATGACGTAGAGCATAAGAACTGGTTTGGTTGGTTTAGTAGCATTGATGAGTCTGAGTGGGACCAAGAGCCATAGGAACAGAATGAGTGTTTAACCCTTATGTGCTTTTGGGGATGTTTTTATCCACTCTGGGGTGTTTTAGGGTCTTAATTTACCCACAATTTTCTCTGTGTTTCAGCAAATGGAATAATTGTTTGTGACGAATAGTAATTTGACACATACGTATTTTTGAAAAACACTTTGAAATTTTTGAAAATTTCAACAATAGACTCTGTGCAAATTTACTACCCTTTCATAATGTTAGTGGCTGTTTTTGCCCCATTGACTTCGTCAATTTTATCAGTACACAAGAGTCTTGAATCCCACGAGTATCTATCTGGATACTAGATGCTTTTGTTTTGTTTATTTTATTAATATATTTGTTGACCATAGGCTGGTTCCTGCCTCTTTATTCACTGAATGATTCAGAAGTTGCGTTACTTCTACAATAGTATTGCATGCATTTCTGGCATAAACCCAAAACACTGGCAAAAAACCAACACAGTTGAACATAGAAAACCCACCGCATTCAAGTGTTTTAGAAATGTAACACAAAAGAAATGCTCACATTGGCATTGGCTACTTGCAAGATACACACTGTGGAGTATGGTGAAGAATAAGGGTGTACTCTAACTAGACTATTTGAACCGTGCCCGGGCACATTTGATCCCCATTTCCCAGGTCATTTGACAAGTGCGAGTGCTCTGTATCACGCCTGTATAGGGAGGTTCAGTTGGTTGGTCCTGGCATGGTTCTGGCAGGCATGGTTCAATCGTACCTAGTGTGACTGATCTACCAAAACCCTGATTTAGGGTGTAAAGTAGATGCTGTTTGCATGCAGCGAGTCAAAACCATTGTCTGGCATTATACACATTTGTTCCAAACCCAAGATTGCAATCACTGAAGACACATTTCAGGCACTTCAAGAATGACTTCTTTCTTTTCGAAGACAGTAAACTCTCATGCACTTTGATATTTATAGCAGACCTGTTTTCTAAAAAGCCATTAAAATGTTCAAACTCACCACCGCTGTTTCGAATGTGACGATAAACGAGGTATCCAACTGTTGCTCCAACCGAGATGCCAGCAGCCAAAGCCACTTTCTTCCCAGAGCTCAGGCTCTTCCATGGTCCATCCTGCACCGCAGCCATCACCTGGGTGGGAGTAACTGGTAAACTCCACCTAGCGATGCAAAATAAACTGTAAGAACCATAGTCAGACTAACTCCCGTCTGCTGCACCATGTATGACTTTACATGGGCCTTAGTGCCATGCAGCATGAATGAATGATTGATGATCGCAGCAAGTATGAGTTTTCAGGTTGTCCTTTAATCCCAGAAAAAACTATAAATGTCGCCAGAAGCAACAGAATTAAGCATTACTAACGGAGCACTCATTCATGAGAATAATTAGCCTAATTTTTTGTTACCTAATTGGCTTAATAAAGAGAACAAAAATCATAAAACAATGAGACTTTAATGCCTCTAGAATTGGATTTGAGACATTAAAGCCTGTTAAGAACTTTTCTGGAACATATGCATCAAACATTTCTGGAACATATGCTTTAAACATGGTACACACACTAGGGCTGCACGATTTGAAGAAGAAAAAAAATCTAACAACAGCAGCAAACATTTTTGCCATTTAAAGTGCAAAGAACAAATTATTGTAAAACCAACAGGTCAACAAGAACCCGCTCACGTTTAGATTGTGTTACATTTTTCACATTGCTCAGGGTATTGTGTTTACGAACTGTCAGAAATGTCAAAAACTATATTGTTGTTACCATATTTTATGCAGTTTATAAATTGTAGCTTTTCAAATCAGGATTTTGGATTAGAAACAATTACTCGTGCAGACCTAACAACTATATGAAATAAGATGTTAAACTTCAAGCATACAACAAAGCAATAGATTGAACAAGACCACGAAAACACACTCGCAATAGTGGCAAAAACTCAAATCTCTGCACCAGCTGAAGGATAAAGCTGAGCTTCAGCGCAGTATTGATGGAGGGCATCCATGTTGCGCACACACACACACACACACAGCAACACCATGCAGAGTGACTCTCACTGTGAAAACAGGGCAGTGGGACTGTAGTTCAGAAACACACGGGATTTAGGGACTGCCACATCCATCTCGAACCCTCAAACCGCCTATTCTGCCTCTCTTTAGTAGGAGGAACAGGCAAAAAAGTGAAATGTGATTAAACACCAGCTTCATTGCCCCATCTCCTCACTTGGGGTACCTATGTTAAGTGACACTAATAAGTAAAAAATGCACCATATTATTTTTATGTCTAAAATATAGGAGAAAAAGCACTGTTGAGGCCAATTCACATCGCTGACAAACACAAACAATTACAGCATGTCAAGTGCCAATTCAGCATGTTCAACGGGCAAAAACAAGCTGAGACAGATGCCAACAGACACAGATAAATTATAAGCGTCTGTTGCCATCTGATGATGTGGTGTGAATCAGCCTTCAGGTATTTTTCATTTTATCAACCCATGTCAATATTCATTTGTAATTTTGTCTGAGAAGCCTCTGAAATAAGATACGTTTACAGAAAACAGTGTTTAAATTAAATAATTTTAAAATAGAATGGAAAAAAATATATTATAATACATGCATCCAGTGTGGTTACTCTAAACTAAAAGAATTTTCAGTTTCACTTAAAATAAAGCTAAAATTATAAATATATATAGAAGTGAGCATTTGCACAACTCACATTTTGTTATATTTAAATGCAATATTCTACATTAAATAATAATCTAAAGGACTCTCACAGATACAAATTGAAAAGAAAAAGGATATAATATGACATTTCAGACAGAAAAGTTTGTGAGGCAAAAAAAACAACAAAAAAAAACATCTGCACATTTAAAATCCATAAGTAATCTATAAATGAGCAATTCCAGTGTTATGGATGTGACATTTGCAGTAAAAACTCAAAACATAAACGCACAGATAAGCTATTTGTTAACATTATATTGAAACATCAGTTTACATTTTCCAAAACGGGATCTGAAAAATATCAATCTGAAAACAATTTTTATACTTTAAATGAGGAAAATAAACATGCGTTATGGATGTGACGAAAAAAGTCTGCAAGTTTACAGTATACTGTAAAACATACTATGTAGAAATTCTGTGGATTAAACTGCACAAAGCAAAAGAAATACTGATAATCACAAGGATAAGTGTCGGCTCTCTGTAGAACAAAAAATGGTTGGTTTTATTTTAATTTACATTTTTGCATTTATGAAGTAAAAGCTTCGTTGTAGATGTGACGGATGTCAAATTTCCACTTGTGAGATTTTGGTAAATCAAATCTAATTGTTTGAAAACATTGATCGAGACATTAAGTATTTGTACAGCACTGTACAATACAAAGATACACACACAAAAAAAATTAGAAGGGTTTCGCTATTTATGACTTACTAACTTAATTTTTTCATGGCAAGGTTGACATTTGCATGGAACTGCTCAAATACAACTTCTTATCAAGTGGTCCCACAAAAAAAAACAACAACTCAGATTTGAGTGGGATCAGAAGGGTTAATAAATTGATGTAGGCCAAACTAGAGCTTTTTTTTTGCATGTACTGTAGATCTGCTTCACTTGACTGCATTTCCTCTACAAACTTCATTAGGATCTAGCAAGTGCAAAATACAAAACAATATTACAAGACAAGTATTATTCAAATACATCAGTTGGGTCTACATTTACTGTAAGTTTTAACCTTTGCTCAGTAAAGCTGTAGTTATATCACAGTATTGTAATCAGATTTATGCACATAAACGCGCAGAACACGACCTGTTGTGCATGGAAATCGTGCACGTGACTCTGCGTGTTTGTAATTGTCAATGCAGCGTCTGTTAGCCCGTGATGAATGTCATGTCACAAAAACAGGGTGCGGTGGATTTCTTGCATTTAACAGCAACCTGTCCTGGATTTTGCAGGTATAAATATAATAACAAACGACCTGTTAAAGGCATGTTTGGCTGGGTCATCATGCAACATCGTTTGGCTTTTCAACCTGACTGACATATTCCCCGTACGGCTAACGTATAAACACAAGAACTAGATACGGCTCTAAATCAAGCATTCCAACATATTTACCTCTAAAACGGTGTGAAATGTGAGGTAACCCACGTAGAGAGTCCTTCAAATGATCTTATGACACCAGTCAATGTGCAGCTGCTGCTCCACCGGCGGTGCCGTAGTACTTCATCGTGCAGTACGCAGTGTGCACCGTTGGCCGTTAAACTCTGATTGGCCAAAATCCTGCATGTCAGCCACAAGTTCCAATCATAGACTTCAATGTTGCGGGACGGCTTTAGTGTGGCAACGCCCCCTATTGGACGAACACAGCAAAACAGTGGAGGCGATGGTATCCATCATAATATAAAGCTTTCTATTATTATAATAATGTTTGTGAAATATCTTCCTGACGGTTGAATAAGGAAGAATAAAGTGGTTCAGTTCAATCAAAGACGTTTTAATGATGTTTATAAAGTAAAAGATAAAAAGAAATGACTACACGTGGCTATTTTCCGAAGATTTTTAAACTTCTTCCAGTCAATAAATATAAAGCGTTCTTTTGCAGTAGTAGGATTGAATGCTACTTGAACAATATGTATATATTTTTTAATCTGTCAAAAAATCCTAATAGTTCCTGAAAAGTTTGTAGTTTTCCAAACTTCATTACCAGTGTTCAAATACTGCTCAACTTTCCAGTCAATGAAATGTAATTACTCCTGCACAGATTAGGTCTGACACGTATGGCCAATATTAAAATATACATAAACTTTTTCAGTCAATGCATTTTGATTACTCCAGCAGCACAGTTTATAGTGTCTCACACTTTGGTCATTTTTAATGTGTTTTTTTTCAGTCAATATATCATCACAAATGAGTCTTACAGTCGTTTCAGATCAAGAATAAAAAATAAATAAACAAAAACTGCCATTTCTATGGACTTGCAATAATTAAACCTGCAACATAAACAAATAAACGGATAAATCCCTGCACAAAACAGAAATAAATAAATAGGCAAATATATATATTAAATATATATTTAATATATATATATACAGATTCCTGCATAAATCAATATATAAATAATTATTAAATGACACGAATGTTGGAGAATAAGATAATGCTAAATTGAAAGTTGACCCCCCCCCCCCAATTCAATCATTTAAATTGAACATTTTCCTATTCCCCAACATTTGTGTAATTTATTTATTTATTTTCCTGTCCGCACTATGAATTATTTATATATTTATTTATGCAGGAATTTGTGAATTTTGAAATTTATTCATTTGCGTATTTATTTAATTTATTGTTTTATTTATGATGGGATTTATGGACTTATTTATTTGCATATTCGTTTATTTATTGTTTTTACAGGTTTCGTCCTCATAAATAACTTCAATGTTGTAGCATTAAAAATGTAGATGATTGTTTGCAAAATCACAATATTGCCTGTGCCCACTAGCCTAGAAAAATATGTGTAACGTTGTTAACCATGCATAAAAATGGAGGAACTGATAACAATGGTTTAAATTTTTTTTTTACATTTCTGTATTTTGTTTTTCATTGCCCTTTCTTTTCTGTCTTTATTCGTTTTTGCCTTTTGTATTGCTCTGTGGTGCTTTGAGGTCAAAATAAAAATATATTCTTAAAAAAGCAGATGACATATTTACATTGAAAACCAAATAAGCACATAAAGTGTGTTAAAACCTTTTTCATCCAGCATTTCAGAAATGTAAAGTTCTTTGTATATTCATGTCAGACTCAATCGTTAAATACCTTTGTAAACGCCACACACTTGTTTTGAAATGAACATATTTAATAACATAAAATTGGTTCACAAATAATTTGCGGGGAAGGAGAAAAATCAATGTTAAAGACATCTTAAAAAAATACAAACTGTACAACATTTATAAATCTTATGAACATTCATAAATAGCAAATATCCATGTATTGAGTCAATCAGTGTAGGTTGTATGCAGCTCAGGCATGTATGTAGCAGAGCGCTTCATAACGGCCTTCTAAAAGAGCCAGAATTCATACCCTGGCTAAAAACGACAGCCTTTCTGAATGATGGAGAAACAATCAACAACGTTTCTAATCCATGCATGACTGTGTCAACATATTCAATATCCAGCAGATGAAGAAAACGAATTATGCTGCATTCTTACAGTCTTTTCTCATGCAATTAAAGAGAAAAAAGATAATTAGCAGAAAACAAACGTACTTTACTAAACCACCGCTCGCAAACCCGTATCCTAAAACATCTCTTCATGTTATGACGGTTTGTACACAACAGATCAGTGCTTAATAAAACACATCTCTCCCTATTTCCATATGCTATTTTACATTTCATTA
>CAIGQQ010007205.1:5765911-5794764 GCA_903798035.1 Danio albolineatus | reverse complement strand
GGATGCCCTTCCAGATGCAACCCATCTCTGGGAAACATCCATACATTCTCATTCACACACATACACTATGGACAATTTAGCCTACCCAATTCACCTGTACCGCATGTCTTTGGACTGTGGGGGAATCCGGAGCACCAGGGGGAAACCCACGCGACCACAGGGAGAACATGCAAACTCCACACAGAAATGCCAACTGACCCAGTCGAGGCTCGAACCAGCGACCTTCTTGCTGTGAGGCAACAGCACTACCTACTGCGCCACCATGTCGCCTTTGAATTTATGTATGTGATACAAATAATATTTAAATTTAAATATCTATTTAACAAAACTGTTTTGTTTCTATACATGTGTGTGTGCATGACACAGTACATAATAAATGTATATAATACACAGACATATACAGTATCATGTCAAAACAACCTTTTATTTTGGATGTGATAAATCGTTGCCCAGCAAATATACTACTATATACTATATCAGCTGTATGAAACGGTTCTTAATAAGAAAGAAAATGCCTTAATTTGATCAACTATCAACCTGCAACTGAAGGAAGTTGAAGGGTCCAGGGGTGAGACCAGGAGTGTCACAGAAGTATCGGATTGTATTAATAGAAAGAAAGGCCACCTATAAACAAGAAAACATGACTGTCAACAAGCGGACATGCATATTCACACCTTTTTTTTTCTATTATGAGCACTACAACCATTTCACACATCTTGGGTCTGCTTGTGAGTGTTGCATGACAAAACATTTCTGCTGCGAAAAGTTTACTTCAATATTGAGTTTCTTCATAAACAACATAGCAAGTATATAGTAAAACACTTAATAAATAGTTTGACAGAGAAGTCTCACATTATTTTTGGCATTAGTGGAAAGAAATTTCAACAATAAAACACTACATATGTGCTGTACATACTATTCCACGCCATACAGAGTGAATAAAGCTAATTGTTAATATGTGTATCAAGACGAATGCTGCTGAACATGTGAAACAGACCAAGTGTGCATGTGTTCAGTTTTGTCATACCAATACAGCAGGACAGGCGAATTTGGCAATGATTGACTGCACTGTGAAGCGCTCATTATCGAGGGCTGTGATTGGACGGGAGAGAGCCAGGTCAAGACTGTTCCTGTTGGCAAAACAAAAACAGCTTAAAACAAATGTCTTGTTATCATTTTTTTCAAATAAAAGAACTGAAATTCAGTTAAAAGGCTCAACCAAAACAAAATATAAAGATTTACTATTAATTTACTCATCCTTAGGCAATCCATGGCATAGGTGACATTTGTTTTGTAAGTAAAACATTAAATATGAAGTTTTGACGAATCTGTGGTCCTTGGTGATTCATAAAATGCTGTTCAATGGCCATGATTCAATGATAATAAATGTTCAATCATTTAATTTGTTTTGAGATCACTTTAATGTTCTAAGCAAAAAGCAAAAAACAGTCACCAATATGTACGGCCTGAGGGAGAGAGAATTAACAGCAAAAACTCATTTCTGAGTGAATTTGACAGCTATTTTACCTAACGCTGTCGAGTATAGGTGTGCGCACCACTCTGAAGAGGCGGTACTGCTGAGGGCTATGGGGACCCCTGCGCTCGGTACCGCGTGGGGAGGGAGGAGGAGAGAAAGGTGGAAAAAGGTCTCCTGGCTCAAGTACAATGTGTTCGTCATCCTGGTAATAGAAGATGCAGTTAATGAGAAGAACAGACTGAAAACACTCCAAGGTTTTCTTTTGTATCCGTTTAGATTTCAGTACATAATTCTAATAGTAACTGCTTCTTTAGTAAACAATGTAAAAAAGCTCTATAGAAATAAAGATGAACTGAATAACAGATTAATTTTGGCTCTCTCTTAACGTGACGTAACATTTTGTTATATTCACTGTATTACACTGAATCTTTTGAGTGTGCCTTACAAACCACCTGTACAAAACGCACTCTTTTTAACTCTTTGAAACTTGCATCAGACACTTTCTTACAATAAATAAATAAATAAACAAACAAACAAATAAACAAACATTCCCCCCTCCTCATTCTAAATTTTAATTCTCGAGGCACTAACAGTTCCTTTGTATAAGTACCCTGTGTGTATAGTCTCTTCTTGTTAAATCGCTGAATGCCTCTTTGAATTATTAGTCTCTTTGCACAAAAGCATCTGCTGAACATAAATGTAATATTCTGTTTTTATTTATAGCCCAGCCTACTGAAACTCAATTAGACCAAAATGTCAATCTGTAAATAAAAGGTAGGTTTACACAACAATGATCTACTTAAAACAGATTTTCCCTATAGTCCACCTTTATTGTTCTGGTTGTCAAGTATTTGTGAACAAAATTAGAAATGCTGCCTAAACTGAAAACTAAAAAAATATATACAAATATAGAAAATTTGTAATAAAAATAAAAAATAAGCTACATATTAAAAGAAAAAAACTAACTAAGGCACTAACAGTTTATTTAATGTATATAATAATGTATTACTACATTAAATATATAATAATGTAATGTATTAATAAAGACTACCTAAATATGCTGTATTGTAAAATAAATGTAAAATTTATTTTAAATGTAAGCACATTTAAAAATTGATGAAGCACTGAAAAAAAAGTAATAATACTATTAACATAATACTAAATGAAACCTAATACTACCTTGATGCCTCTGAGCGATGCAAAGGCTTCCTGGCCGGGTCTAAGCGCGATGACATCACCTTCCACCAGGAGGCTGACAGGTAGATTGACCAGCTGCTCGTCTCTGAACGTCCAATGCAGTGACCAGGAAGGGGAGGTGGGAGTGTAGAGGTCAGGGTACAGAGACGGTGCCCATCTGATTGGATGTCCTGCACTTCTCTCTAAATAATCTGGTAACATATGAAGATAATTTTAGAGAGTTAACAAGTGAACGTTTACTTGGACTTGGAGCGGCAAGTGAAGAAACACAGATCGACCTGATTACATTTTTTAGGCAAAGTACTACAATTCAAAAGGGTTTAGCAATGTGCTTAAATGTAATGTTAATGACCGAATGAGCCACAGCATAACAATCATAAGATTCAAAAGCATGATTGTTTCCTATAGTAGCACATCAGTAGTTGACAAATAGGTAGTATTTTTTTTTCTTTTCTTGCAAAAGTTTCTGAAAAAAAAGAAAAAAAAAGAAAAGAAAAATAAATATATATGTATGTATGTATGTATGTATGTATGTTTGTATGCATGTATGTATGCATGTATGAAGTCTGAAGCTGGACGCCACAGTGGCGCAGTAAGTAGCACGATCGCCTCACAGGAAGGTTCGAGCCTCGGCTGGGTCAGTTGGTATTTCTGTGTGGAGTTTGCATTTCCTCCCCATATTCACGTGAATTTTCTCCGGATACTCTGGTTTCCCCCACAGTCCAAAGACATGTCGTCTATAAGTGTGGTGTATGGGTGAATTGGGTAAGCTAAATTGTCCGTAGTGTATGTACGTAAATGAGTAAGTATGGATGTTTCGCAGTGATGGGTTGTAGATGGAAGGGCTTCCGCAGCGTAAAACATATTCTGAATAAGTTGGCTGTTCATTCCGCTGATACATAAAAGGGACTAAGCCGAAAAGAAAATAAATGAATGAATGAATGAATGAATGAATGAAGCTAGGGGAAATTTAAGATGTCACTTACTTTATCAATTCTTTCAGGTTTTTTTTTTTTTTTTTTACTTTTTACTGAACTGTACCTTAAACATGTCTAAAAAAATTAAGAAAAGCAACTCTTAGTAATTTACAAATAGCGTGAGAACAATTTATCTTCAATGTTAGACAGTTAATTTTAAATAGTGCTATTTATTTTATATGAAATTATATACAACTTTTTTTTTCTACATGACTTGATGGATTTGTTGGACATAAACTGTAAATAAGGTAAAATAAAATAAATAATTACGGTGTCATAAGAAATAATAAACAGGGTGTTATAACAAAGGCTGACTAAATTTTAGAATTTTATTGCAGTTCCAAAAAAGTAAAAAAAGGAAAAAAAATTCTGAGACAAAATTAACAGGGGCATTAATTAATGATTTTTACAATTTTCTTTTTCATTTATAAGAGCTGTCATTTATTGACCTACGCTTGAGACAGTCACACCATAGAAGATTTGGCTCAAAAAATGTAAAAAAAATAAATTTAGTAACACTGTAGTTTTTAGAACAAGAGCTCCGTGGAAGACAAAGAAATGTTTAACAATTTACAGCATTTTTAAATGATAGATTTTTTTTTTGTCATGTCTGACCGTGAAAATGCAACTTCATGTCAACAATGCATAATTGCTCGCTTCTCTCTCCTCACCGTTCAGTTGTGAGATGATGGACTTTAGCCGCCGCACCATCTCACTCAATCGTAACCTCTGCTGCCGTCCGATGAGGAAGAGGTTGAGCAGCAGCAGGAGGAAGAGCGCACCAGCGTTCACCAGCTCTATGCCTTGACTGAGATTAAAAGACAAGAAAAGCAGCATATATAAAACACCTGATAGCTACATTTGAAAAATGACAAGTTAAAAGTGTTTTGCATTAAGCTCTGCCCACCTGCCCTCCGGCTGGCTGCCATGACAAGACACCAGCCCCACCACCACAACCAGAGTGAGGACAGCTCCAGGCCAATGGAAGCACGAATGCCGGTCACCATGATGGAGGAAGCTCTTTGCCCACAGCTCCTGTGGAACAAAAAGATAAACCAACATCTGCACTATCCTGTCAAGACTAATATACCATAAAAGTGGTCATAAGAAGCGCTCATTCCAGAACAGACCTGTATGGTGGATCTGCGGCGACCAAATTTCTGGTCTTGCCCCAATAAGTTGGACAGCTGGTCCCGTAGGGTGCACAGAGCCTGAGCCGTGGACAGTCCCAGTGGAGTCGCCGCCTCCTCCTCCTACAGTACAACCAAACCTGT
Organism: Danio albolineatus; assembly: GCA_903798035.1. Taxonomy (NCBI): domain Eukaryota; kingdom Metazoa; phylum Chordata; class Actinopteri; order Cypriniformes; family Danionidae; genus Danio; species Danio albolineatus. The sequence continues at coordinate 5,789,839 of CAIGQQ010007205.1, read as the reverse complement.
CAGTCCATGTCAGTCACTTTGTTTTGAAAAGTGTTTGAGACGACTGTGGAAAAAGTGGCTCATGAATGTTGAGTAAGATTGGGTAGGTAAAAGGGTGCAGAATATCAGTGAATTTGATGCAAACAACTATTGGAAGCAAAGTGTAAATCAATGAAAAACGGTGTAATTTGTTGTCTTTTCAGCTCATTAAAGAGCATTCTGGCTGCTGTATTTTGGATCAGTTACAGAAGTTTGATATTATTGGCTGTAATAACTGACAAGAAAGTGATTGAGAGTTCATTCATTCATTTTCTCGTCGGCTTAGTGCTTTATTAATCCTGGGTAGCCACAGCAGGATGAGCCACATACACATACACTATGGCCAATTTAGCTTACCCAATTCACCTGTACCGCATATCTTTGGACTTGTGGGGGAAACTGGAGCACCCGGAGGAAACCCACGTGAACACGGGGAGAACATGCAAACTCCACACAGAAATGCCAACTGACCCAGCCGAGGCTCGAACCAGCGACCTTCTTGCTGTGAGGCGACAGCACTACCTACTGCGCCACCGTGTCGCCCGATTGAGAGTTCATTAAAGCCTAAATAAGAAACGGGTTCATACACATTTTTACTACTAAAATGCCATGACTTTTAAGTAAATTTTCAGGACCTAATGTTTCATGTATTGTCTACGTATACATGGTAAATAAATAAATAAAATAAAAAAACATTGCATGTTCAAAGTTATTACAGCATATCATAAAACATGCAACGTTTAAATTAATCTTTATATCTATGTAAAATGTATTTAGATAATGTTCACACAGCTCTAATAATGTGAGAGCATGTGTTTAGCTATAGACAGAAAAGAGGTAAAGACAACTATCCTATATTTAAGCATACAGATATTTAAGTCATAATTTAATGTCTTTTCCAAAACTTTGTGGGTTTTTCAGTTTTTCCAAAACTTTTCCAGGTCTGGAAAACGCCAGTTTTGTTGAGTGTCATCAGCATAACAGTGACATGAAAAGACATGTTTTTGACAGATCTTAGTGATGCCTTGCAGATAGAAAAAAAAGTGGTCCTAAAACTGAGCCCTAAGGCACCCCATCAGCTAGATGGTGCGACTTGGACACCTATCCCTACAAAATGTTCTGAAGTAGCATGGAGAAATCCTTCACCCACATTCTACATTTCAGATGGTGGGGATTTCTAATTCAAATGACAATCATTTGCATGAAAAAATTTGCAACAGTAAATGTGTCTAAGACATTATGCAAATTCTCAAATTAACTTTTTATTTTGATTAAATGTGACACTGTTGTATAATGAACGTCACTGGATACATCTGTACTAGGGCTGGGCTATTTAATGATATTATATCGGATCGCGAAAGAATTTATGTCAATAACAATGATAAGCTCTGGACTTTTTTACTCTATACTAATCTAAGACCCAATTACACAGCAAAAATGTGCAACAACGGGAATCTAAAAGTGTGCTGATATTGGAAATGCACAGAATTTTCGGCCACTAAAAATTTATCGTCCGAAAATGTTATGCCATTTAATGGACCCTCTATTTTTTTTGTGGCTTCAGTCATTGTTGGGGTACTCATTTATTATATCGAAATATATATCGTTATCGTTCAATATGGAAAAGAATTATCGAGATTGCCCAGCCCTAATCTGTATATCAGCAAATAAACAACAAGCTGATGAGCGACGAGCAAATGAACAGTACTTTAAAATATTGAGGGAATGTAGACACACTAACTCAAACCTATTTATTTAGGCAGAAACTTTTATTGCTCAACATGCCTAGTATGGTCATGAATAAAACGTCTCTCTTTCCTCTGACGCATTTTGGCTACTAGTATTAAGGAGAAGTGCATTTTTAGGGGAATGGCTGATGTCCTGTAGTAGCGAACGAGGGCCCCACACTATAAATAAACACACTGCTTTCCCACAGCCATACACTGAGCGCCAGCACTAAATCCCTGTATGAGCATCACTCACACATCAACAAGCAGGGATTTACTAGCAACTCGCAAACAGAAAAGTGGTCACGCATGCAGGTCGATTACGTGTAAACCATCCAAAACCTTAGAAACAGAAAAGTGCGCACGCACCTGGGAGGGCACTTTCACCTGTTCACGGTACTCAGGATTAATCACACATAAACAAAAGATTTAAGCCTTCACACACTACGCCTACAGTACATGTTGCATACCGGACGGTCGGACTCAGATCACACGCAACTGGGTTTACTATATAGTAAGTGTGCACAGATCCACTCACTCTTTTCTTCCAGAACCAGGTCCCACTTTTCAGGATCATGGCTGCGACTATTCCCTCTGCTTCTGACAGGCTAATGTGCGTCTGGTGTGCGTGTGGGTTGGACAGGAGTGTGTCGGGGTGTTACGGGATAATGTATGCTGCTGTTTCAGCACCAGTCGCACAGTCTGGATAGACAGTCTCTGCCTCTGCGCATTCAGAGGCTCTGTTTGGGCACGTCCTATCCGTGCTGGGGTTCTGTGCCAGCTAAAAAGCTTTGCACAATACAATCAGTGCAGCTGACCAGAGAGGATGAACACAACTGCTATAGCTATCTAAGTGTGTAGTTTTTCTGAAAAGGACATCGAAGAGAAAGGAAAGGAGAACGTTTTTGCGGTAATTAGTGCGAGAGCTCCACAGAGGCAGCTCCAACACCCTGGCTGAAAAGAAATGGGCAAAAAGGGGGTAAAAAAAATGAAAACCTGGGAGGAATGAGCAGGTATCCGAAATGAGGAGCTTTTCAGAGAAAGAATTAGAGTGTGAAGTGAGGTAGAGGGGCTTGACAGACCAGCAAAAGCACGCTGTGCCCTCGTCGCCCCGTCCAGGCATTCATCCATTCCAGCTAACACAGCAATTTACCATCCTAGCAGTGATGGGGCGCGGCAGGACCAAGAGCATCCTCTCTGAACCTCGTAACCTTACTAAAGAGGCAGCGCTATACACGTACTGTACAAATTTCAACTATTTAAAAAAAACTAATTCAATAAAACAAATATTGACAATTTGTGTAAAAAATTATAAATAAAACAGTAAAACCCTCTCCTGATGTCTGTTGCTTTAAAAACCATATTGCCTCATTTTATCAAGCTTCAATATTTAGGTTCAGTAATTTGACTTAATGGCCATGAAAACAGTTATTAGTCAGCCATTATTTCATGTCATTATAGTGACACGACTGACCTTAACGTTTGAGCCTGATAGACAAAAAAAAAAGAAGAAGAAAAAAAAAAAGAAAAACATTCACACAGACTTCAAGGTTTTTGCATCTAAAGTCTTAATATACATTAATATCATCAATATACAAATACATGCATGTCATGTATTTCATTTGTAAAAGGTCATTTTTGTTTAGTTCTGTAAACAACATTTCTTCCAAATTGAAAATATAAAATAAGTCATTTTATAACATTATGTTTTTGCTTAAAATAAAATAATGTTGACAACACAAAAAAACAGAATAGTTAAGAGAACAATATTTGGTGGAACAAGTAAAAACATTTGTCATTCTGATTAAAAGTCATCATTAGAGAAATAAAATGCACTAAAAGACAAAATTTCCAATTTTTAAGAAATATTATCAGACCTTTAATTCACATTTTACTCAAACCAAATCCATTTACTTCACTCATTGTCTTTAATTTAGTGCACAAAATAACAATTTGTAAAAACACTACTCTCAATGAACCTCACAACCCTGTTCCTGGACACAACAATCTTAGCACACCTCAGCAAAATCAATACAGGTAAGACAAGAACCCAGAGAGGATCTCAGCAACATCATTACTGCCAATTACACGTAATGATTTTAATGATGCTGTCCAACACAAGCAATGGTAGAAGATGGATTCAGACAAGGGTAAATGTAGACATTCAAAGCCACGCACAAAGCTCGAGTTTCTGATTGATTATAAAATAATAAATCTCTCGATATCTCAAAGATACAAATACAAAAGACTGCTGACAACTGAATGCAAAACATAAAGTAAACCTCTGATCACAAATTATAGGTAAAGTCACTGTTTTTCTGGCCCATCCTTGCTCCTTTTCAGATGCATTATGAACTAGCACAACTCACAACATATCAGCTTTTCTTTATGTTCAAAGTCAAAAAGATGATATGGCTTAGATATGGCTTGCACAACCTCCACAACTCAGTTAAAAAGTATCTTGTTCAACTGTTAATTATTACAAGACACAAACTTCCCATAACCAGAAAATAATAATAAAACTGCCAGTAAAAAGTATCTTAATAATATTAGTTCAATAATAAAATATTGTGTACCTGAGCTAAAACAATATATTTCCACAAGCATTTTAGCACTTCATGTACTGTTTTATATGCCTCAGAAAAATAAAAAAGGTAAAGTCTATTAATGTGATCATAGCGGAAGCACTGCTGAGTTCACTGAGTTTGAGTTCAAGCTGTTTTTAGCAACACAAATGAACAGGCCTTGTCATATTACAAGACAGCACTTAATGTATTGTAATTGGTCAATGCGCATTGTTTCAAAAAAAAAATGTGATAATTAAAGGAAATCTCTAGGCTTTATATTATATATACATATAGTAGTCAACATTTGAAGTGGATTACCAAAACAATTATATTAGTTATACTTTTTATACTGTATTTTATTGGAAAAAATAAGCATTGTACAATCCAAGTTTTGCTTTTAGGACAACTTTTATGAAAGGTTTTCGTCCCCTTTAAATGTTTAAATGTTGACTACTGTATACGAGTATGTTTTTATTGTAAATTGGGGAGGAGTGTCATAGTTTATAAAATAAAACTAAATCCAAAGAAGTGTTCTCTTCTTTTTTTTTCCATACCTGTATATTAATATGTATGAGTCAAATTCATAGTCCCATTTTGGTGTCAGCATCAAATAAAATATTTACAAAGTGATTTTTAGATACATTGAAAGAATTTCAAATGCAAGTAAAGTGTCAAACAAACTGTCAAAAAATGGGTGAAAAAAAATACATAAATAAATAAATCTAGCATAACATACACTACCTGACAAAAGTCAACAACAAATATTAACTTGACTTCTAGTTGTTCATTTGGTATCAGAAGTGGCTTATACGAAAGGCAAAGGGCTCTAGATTTTGCTTATTTTACCAAAATAAAATATGATCATGCCTTGATTGTTAATTAGTTAATTAGGACAGTAAGATCTAACTTTGATTAGACAAAAGTCTTGTTACTTAACAGAAATAATGTACAGTATAAAATATAATGTGATTGGTTCATCAGAAAAATCTACCTTCTACCACTTTTCCAAATGATCAACTAGAAGTCAAGTTATAATTTGTTGCTCTTACAACTGACGACAAGACTTTTGTCAGGTAGTTTAATAATACTATATAAAATTAAACATACTTATTCTCACCTATACCTAAAAATGCATTATAATATATTTAAAAGAATAAGTGACCTAAAAGTCAGTCTGATCCAACCGTCTTTCAGTTATAGGAAAAGAAAATGCATGAAGATCTGACCTGTTTCTTATCCTGTAGCTCCATGGCAGGTGCTGTTTTTCACCATACTCTGTCCAGATGCCCAGAGCTGGTGGTTACGCTCCACACTTGTCCCGATCCCAGTCCTGCTGGCAGAGGAAGGCAACCTCAGCCCCCTGCTCCAAGACACTGCACCTGCGGGCACTGCCAGTCTGAGGGACGCTGTCTTTGTTAATGCCCAGAGAGCTGTGATCAATAAAGGCGAGGGGCTTCTCTCTTCTTACATTCAAGAGGATCTGATAGAGCAGAAAGTGTTCAGAGATAATCAACAACCATTTCAACATAATTATCCATGTTGGGTTTGCATAGAAAAAATCTGTAATATTTAAAACATCAGCATATTCCATAATTAAGGTGTGAATGTTTTTCATGCTTTATTTCCCGGACATACAAAGGACAGCAACAACGGCCTTTGCTCACTTACTCATCATGTCAATGACAAAAGCACTATAAAGAGCAAGAGGCTGACTATAAATAATGACAGTTGACACAAAACACATCTATGATTAAAAAAAAAAAATAAACATCAAACATTTCAATTAAAGGTCTATATGGTAAAGTAAGTGTATGTATATATGTGAGCGATTTCAGCGTTATGGATGTGACATTTGCAGTAAAGACTCAAAACATAAACGCACAGATAAGCTATATGTTAACATTATATTGAAACATCTGTTTACATTTTCCAAATCAAACATGCACAAAATTATAGGATCAGAAAAATATCAATCTGAAAACAATTTTTATACTTTAAATGAGGAAAATAAACATGCGTTATGAATGTGACAAAAAAAGTCTGTGAGTTTACAGTATACAACATACTTTGTAGAAATTCTGTGGATTAAACTGCATAATCCAAAAGAAATAATGATAAATCACAAGGATAATTGTCGGCTCTCTATAGAAAAAAAATGGTTGGTATTATTTTAATTAACATTTTTGCATTTATAAAGAAAAAGCTCCGTTATGGATGTGACACTTTTCTGTTACGGATGTCAAATTTCCACTTGTGAGATTTTGGTAAATCAAATATAATTGTTTGAAAACATTGACTGAGACATTTTTGAGTATTTGTTCAGCACTGTAAAATACAAGGATACACAAAAAAAATATTTTTGAAGGGTTTCGATATTTATGATGTCAACTTAATTTTTTATGGCAAGGTTGACATTTTCATGGAATTGCTCATGTACAGTAGTCAACATTTGAAGTGGTTTCATCACATTTGTCTTCAAAAAAATTCAACAACTCCCATTCTTGTCTTAGGACAATTTTGAAAATCTTTTCTTCAAATGTTCAAATGTTGACTACAGTATATATGGGGGCAGCACAAAATATCATTTCAGCATCGATTTTCAATAGTCACAACTCAGGACCTGCAACATGAAGTATATTTGAAAAGGGAGAAAACGCTTAATTCTGGAGGAAATTACATAATTTAAACCATAAAGTTACCAAAATGTTTATCATTTGTATGTGTTTTTAAGGCCTGTGAGCATTTCAGGCCAGTTTAAAACACTCAGACACATTTTTACCTTTGATTATTTATATTTGTGCATGAACACCGCTAGACTCCCAGAAACCTTAAAGCACTGTTTATTTCATTGGTTTTTTAGCTCTACTGGATTTACCAATATTTGGTCATTTGGTTTATTATTGTATTTCATGGAGACGCACTCCCCTACAAATACATCCCAATTTAATCATTTCCAAACAGAGCATCTGGTGAAATTATACTCAATATCACATCATATAGAAAAATAAAATATTGCAATGTTGATTTTTTTCCAATTGTGCAGCCCTAATATATACTGTAGTCATATGAAGTCTAAAAATCTAATTCGTCCTAAGGCAAGAATGAGTGTTGTTCAATAGTTTTAGCACAATTTTGATAAAAGGTTTTGAACCACTTTAAATGCTGAGATAGGGATTTCAGGCAGTTTTAAATAAATGTTACACTGCACAATGATGGAAGGTTTGAAACATTAAAGTAGACTCTTTACTTGTCTTTAACATGTTTTCTACCATACTTATTTTATGTTTATTTAATTTTTGTTATGTTTCTTACAACTGACCACAGATACATCACAAAATCAACACAAAATCAACAAAAAATGGCATAAATTTTAAACAAGAGAAAATAAAACTTAATAAATATGTCAATAAAGTGAATGATGAATAAATGAAGATTGTCAGTTTGTGACATTACCATTTTTACCACTTTCATTTCTGTTTAGATACACAAACTTATACAATCGGTTCATAATATTCTAATTTATTACAGTAATTAAAGAGCAAACACTGCCCCTTAATAAAAAAAGTTCATTTCTGTCAACACCAAAACATTCTATCTTTTTTATATTAATAAATGTTTATATGTCACAGAAGCCTACATATTCAAAATATCGCCATCATTTGCTGAACGCAGTAACGCTATTGTGCTTGTAAGTGCGGTTTCCACTGTTTTCACTGTAAACATTACCAATTAGGTAATGACACTAAAATTAAACAGGACAAATTAAATAAGAGTGCCAGCAATCTACAAAAACAGCTTTTGGCTACAACCTCAGACAATGTAGAACATTTAATCTTTGGCTTTCAAGGTAAGACGCTATATTTGACAAGCAAATCACTTAGTTTGGCTGATTCTTTGGAAACAAGCAAACCAAGCCGACTTACAGTACTCTTGACTTTGAAGATCATCTAAACTGACATGCAAAGCTGTAATTAACCATCATTGGTCCACAAATATATATAATCTTAGAAACCCAACATACTCAGAAAGAAAAGTGCTGACCTGATTTGTAATGACAGTTTTTGCAAACATTTAGAGTTTAGTGAGCGTAATATTTGACTTCAGGGAGTGAAATGGCAATGCAGGGTTTAACTGAACTCAAAATAAGCTTTAAAAGAACAGTTCACCACAAAAATGAAAATACTGTCATTATTTACTCACACTTTCCTTATTCCAAGTTTCTGATGAAAGCTTAATGTCAGTAACCATTGACTTGTATTTGTTTTTCTACTATGGAAGTCAATGGTTACAGCTTTCTTCAAACTATCTTCTTTTGTGTCTAGAATAAAGAAACTCATAAATGTTTGGAAGAACCTGAGGGAGAGTAAATCATGAGTAAATCTTCATTTATAAGTAAACTACCCCTTTAAAACAAAAATGACAGCTTTGTTTAGTTAACGTTATGTGTATATAACTACAATTATCCAACATCACTATCCAAGCTTGTATGTACAGGTATGTTACTTATAAAGTCCATACGATATTGCTATTAAACCTGTACTAATATGAAAGACAGCTCCCATTTTCCATGTTGATCTGTATCAAATGATTATTAAACAACCATTCGAACGTTATATCTCAACGTTGAAACGAGCTGTCACATTCAATAGTTAGCATTTACATATAAACATCATTAAACCATTTATAACTCATCTAAACAGCTGGTTCGGTTTATTAGAGGTGGCCTAGGGGTTAAATAATCCCGGCTAGATGTTGAAATAACGATAAATCGACGTCAACTTACATTATAAAGCTGCAACATCAACGACCTGCAAGTAACATCGTCTATCATCGAGAGTAAATAAGCGGAATCAAATAATATCCGTCTCAAAATCCTTGGACTCACTCCCTGCTGACGGCCATGTTAGTGACTGGAAGGGCGTGGTGTGGTTGTGCAGAGAGGATGTAGTGGAATCTGATTGGTCAGCGGGATCCTAAGGGCGGGATTTGCTTTGTTTTGTCGTTTGTGATTGGTTTGCACTTCGGGGCGGGTAATCGGCTTGCCGCTGTTGGCTGAAAGGGCGGAGACTACGTTTGGCGTAGTTACCAGACATCAAAGTGAAGTCTCTGACGGCAAGAGTGTTTATCATAAATGCATATTGATAAGTATTGAATGTTGACCGTTCTTACTCGTTTTGTGGGATAAAGGGTGACATTTTTCGATTTTTTGAAATATATAAACTAGTTTATGTTAATTTATGCTCTATATCTGCGGATCTGCTAATATTTTTACTGTAACAGTAAATCTAATACTTCAGCGAATTGAATATTTCTTTGGAAAATGTATTTTTAAGCACACATTCTCGAATTCACAACCGACTTTTCACATTTCTTTACTAAAATTGACTTTTCTTAAATCTCTTACACTCAAAAAAAGGACTTGCTGCTTGCTTATTGAAAATGAGCCCAAACAACGCAATTTTTAAGCTTCTTGGGAGTCAGCGTATTTGTTTTATGTTCAATCTACTTAAATTTGGAAAAACGATTAAGTTTTCAGTGCAATTTGATTAAAAGCTTGTATTAAAAACTGGCAGATTCTTGAAAAATTATATTTTTAGGCGATATCACGGTTGTAGAAACTTTAATCCATATTCGTTTTTATTGTTGTCCTTTTTTAAAACATTACATGAAAAAATCTTCCTATTGGACAAAAAAAATCTTCCTGGACAGTCAGAGTTATCTGTCAGTTCTTTTTATTTTTGATACATAGTGAAAATAAATTAGGAATATTGCTCTTTAAATGTATATTTGCACACAAATTCAAATCATAATGCTAACTCAGTTTTCTGAAAGAGGATTGAGAACATAAAGCAGACATTTTTATTGAAAAACAATGAAAAATACAACTTAGAAGGCCATTATACTTTAATATTTTAAATAGTCTAACATCTGCACTCACTAATCAATTATCTTAATTTAGACACAAATAATTAAGCATGATTAGTGCATATATACAAAATAGGCCATCCGTACAATAAATATAAACCACAAATTATCCCCCATTTGGTGGTATAAACGCATACTGAATTAAACACAAATTATGTTAAAAAATAAAACATTATTTCATTACATAATTCTTATCAAATCAATCCAAACTGAAAATTATATAAGCTGTATACCTCTCTCTAGACACTGGCTGTAATGATATTCAACATTTCACAAGTATTAGTCTTGCTATTCTGTAAACGTTGATACATGTTTATTACAAATAATGTCTGTAATGTTTCATGGCAGGAGATATATTTGATCTTCAGGGTCAGTCGTGGGATGTTGTGTAAAGTTTGAGTATGCTGGTTGTTTAGTGTGGGGTCCCGGCTCGACTTGGCATGCTGCTGTAGGACGGTTTCACCACCTCTTCCATTATCACAGCGATGGTGTGACACAGCTCTTTTGCCTGCATGGGAGAAAAGAGTAATAAATAAATAGAGGAATAAAAACCTGAATGAACCAAAATAGTACTAAGCTCAGTCATTTAAAAATGACAGTATGTATATTATTATTACATTATCATGACAATGGCTTAATTTAGATTTTTTTGCAACACATGCCAATAGCCTGTGACTTTTCAGGCAGAAAATATCTGAGAAAAAGAGAAGGCTTGATATTTCATTAAAAAAGGCAGAATAAATTGTAGAACAAGCACATCTAACTGTAATTGCTATAATAAAATAAATAATCTGATGAACAGATGATTAAAACATTTCACTATAATACTATTGAACATGATAATTTTATTGTAAATAATAACATTTAAAATAATAATAATAATTCATTATAAGTATAACATTTGGAATCTTAATTTAAAAAATGGATATTTTGTTTATTTTGTTAAATTTGGAAAATTATAGCAAATAAAAATCAATAAATATTTCATCCGATCTTTAATTTGTACAATATAATAATAAGAACAATAATTATTATTATATTATAATTTATTACTCCAATTATTCATACTACTAATTAAGCAGAATAAATTGTAGAACAAACACATTTAACTGCAATTGTTATAGTATCAATAATAATAATAATAATAATAATAATGATGATGAAGATGATAATGATAATAATAATATAATAATAAAAATAATAATAATAATAATAATAATAATAATAATATCATCCGATGAACAAAGACGTTTAATTAAAATACTATTGAACCGCAAATATTTTATAATGCTAATTTTATTGTGAATAATAATAATAATAATAAATCGTTATAATTATACAATTATTTATTTGTAATAAATTAGAAAAAAAATTAAACAAATAAAAATCAATAAATATGTAATTCTATCTTAAATTTGTACAATATAATAATAACAACAATAATTATTATTGCTGTTATATGTGATGTACTTTTTATTATTATTCATAATAATAATTAGGCAGAACAAATTGAATAATATACTAATAATAAATCATTATAAATATAAAATTATTTATTTATTTATTTATATAATTAGAAATATTTATGTATTTTACATTTTTTATATAATTTATAATAATTTATTTATTTAATTAGAATATTAACTTTTTATATTTTTTATAATTTATAATACTATTATTATTATTTTATAATATTTTATATATTACAGAAAAAATATTTATTTATACATTTGGAAAGGTAAAACAAATAGAAAGCACTATATTTCATTAGCTTTAATTTTTAATTCATATAATTGCTATTATTCATCTATTTTAATTAAAATTATTAATAACCATCATTATAAATAACAATACAATTACAAAATCTAATATTTATGATTGTAAAATCTTTTAAAAAGAGCTTTAATTTAAATGAAAATCTTCTCTAATAAATTGCCTCTATATTGAAACAGACTTATAAACCATTCTCTCTGCAAACATCTCATATTTTAAATCCATGTTATGAGAGACTTAAACTCTCTACAACCTGGCCTTTAACAAACATACCTGCTTGAGATTGAAGCTGAGAGTCTTGTGTTGAGTCTGGCCACCAAAGCTGATCTCAACTGATGGCAGCTTGTCTTTTTTGGGACGGATTGAGCGCAAGGACTGCACATCCTCCATGGACATCGTCAAACACGCTTTCTGCAAAGATTGTTATAGTTTGCATCATCAAAACATCACATGAAACATACTGGACAGTGAGACGAAGTGTGACGTACCAGTGTTTTAGGATCGAGGACGGTTATGACTTCATGATTGACTGCGACCAGGGAAGGCGAAGGACAGCTGCGATGACTGACTTTCTGAGCAGTGAATATGTCAAAACCAAAGAGAGGCAGCGAACTGATACTTTCTGGAATGATAGGAGCAGGATTAGATTCTTATATCCACTGAAAAATAGAGAAAATTACTCTTTATTTTGTGGTAATTTACTTTTGGGAAACTTTGAATGTTTTGACATGTCTGGACATGATTTGAGCTTCATTCGCAACCCCTGTGTGCTGTTGGAGATTTTTTCATCCACTCTGGGGTGATTTTGAGTCTTAATTTGGCCACGACCAGTGGTGGACAGAGTACTGAAGAATCATACTCAAGTAAAAGTACCATTACTTGCCCAAAAATGTAGTGCAAGTAGAGTAAAAGTATCTGTAGTAAATGTTACTCAAAGTATGAGTAAAAAGTAGACCTTTTAAAAGTACTCAAGAGTAATGAGTAGTGAGTATTACACTTTAGAAAAGTTGATGCGTTTACAGATGTTGCGTTTACACATCCCTGCACAAACAACATGTAGTGTATTTAGGGATCTTCCTATTTTCGTTTGTTCCTTCCAACCTTCTTTCAATTATTTGTTTGTTCACTCCTTCCTTCATTCACTCATTCGTTCATATTTTTGTTCCTTCCTACATTAGGTCCTTTTGGTTCATTCATTCGTTTGTTCCTTAGTTTGTTCAGTCTTTCCTTCAATTCCTCCTTCGTTCGTTTGGTCCGTCCTTCTTTCCTCCCTTCATTTGTTTGCTCATTCTTTCTTCCATGTTTTTGTTCCTTCCTTCTTTAGGTCCTATATTCATTAGTTCCTTCCTTCCTTCTTTCCTTCCTTAGTTTGTTCAGTCCTTCCTTCATTTATTTGGTTCTTCGATCCTTCCTTCCATTCCTTGTTCGGTCCTTCCTTTTATTTGGCCCTTCCTTCCATTCTTCATTCGTTCCATTTAGTGATTGTTTAAGGCTGTTTGATGGTTTCAGTCATCATACAGTGGACACCCATCATTTTCAGTGACATGCAGTCTATGAACAGTCCCTGGGTCATTGCGTGTAAAGATTTTGTACATCTTCTTGGACATTTTTAATGTTTCCAAAAGGTTTGCTGCATTTCTAAAGCGCCCATGTCTTGAGGTTCTTCAGTATGATGCAATTTACTTTCTATGTGTGATTTCATCGGACATGAATCACATGACTGATCTTTCTACTTTAGACAATGACCATAGACAAGAAAGAAATAAAGTAGTGACTGCAGGTTGAAGGACAGTAGCGGAGTAAAAGTACCAATACTGCAATAAACATATACTCAAGGGAAAGTAAAAGTCCACATTTTTAAAACTACTCAGTAAATTACAATTCCTGAGAAAAACTACTCAATTACAGCAGTTTGAGTTCACTAATTTGTAATTAGTTATTTCACACCACCGGCCACAACGTTCTCTCTGTTTCAACAAATGAAATAATTTTTGGTGACAAATCTTATTTTGACACATATTTTGGGAAAATGCTTTGAAGTCTGTCAAAAACTACACAATACACTGTCTTTTTAACTGTTGAACAACATATTCTGGCTTTTAAATGGACTCAATAGAACTCTATATAAAAGCCAGAAACTCTTTTGCACATGCCTATCAAAGGGTTAACGCTGCCAACTGATGATCAACAGTAAAAATCACAGATTTTACCTCTTTTCAACAGGAAGAAAACCACCAACAATCAAGAATGCATGATGATATGGTGTCAAAATGTCATTATAATGAAAGTCTATGGGGCAAAAACAGCCACCAACATAACAAAAGGGTAGTCAATATGAACAATACACCAGTATAACATACTATTGTTTAACGTGTAAAATAGAAGTATGCAAAACAAACTGTGCTACAATAATATGTGAACAAGTATACGCTTGCATTATTTTGAAATGTATATATTATGCGTGGTTTGTTTTTGAGGGAAAGTCACTGAAACAACACCATAAAACACATACTATATAGCTGTAGATCCAATCACTGATAAAGCTGTCTCGCAGGTTAGAGAGCTGTCTTCCAAAACTATGTGAAAATCATTATGACTCCTTCACAAGCAACAATACAATGATTACATTACAATGAAGTTTTGCAAAACATTGTGAAGGACTATAAATATGAACCTCCTGTTACAGTTACGTACTGCAATGTGCTTACTTTAAATACAGTACATAAGTTTGACAATTCTGTATAAATTGAGTCAGCAAAGCAGAATAATTGTATTTTTCAGTTATACAAATATATTTTGGAGAATAAATCTATTTTTCAACTAAAAATGAATACATTTATCAAGACGATTGCACAATATGTCAACGTATGAAATATGCTGTCTTTCCTCTGAAGTGTTTTTATAAATGTCACGTTTAACCTTTCTCTTTTTTTGATGATTCATTCTCAAAAAAGTAAATTTGGTGATAATTTATTCACCCTTTCACGTGTTTCAACCCATTATGAAAAAGAAGAAAAGAAGATAATTTGAAAAATGTTGGAAACCTGAAACCATTGACTTCCAAAGTATTTGTTTTTTTACAGGTTTTCAGCTTTTGCATTCAACATAAGAAATAAAAGGGTAAATAAACGCGTATAAAAGAGAGAGTAAATAGTGAGTAAATTTACATTTTTGGGTGAGCTATCTTTTTTAAAATGCTTAAAATATATTGTAAATAAAACCAAAAGCCCGGCGTCATGGTGGCACAGTGGGTTGCAGGATCACCAACAGCAAGAAGGTCGCTGGTTTGAGCCTCGGCTGGGTCTGTTGGAATTTCTGTGAGGAGTTTGCATGTTCTCCCCATGTTCGTGTAGGTTTCCTCCGGGTGTTCCAGTTTTCACCACAAGTCCAAAGACATGGGCTATAGGTGAATTGGGCGAGCTAAATTGTATGTGGGTGAATGAGTGTGTTTGGGTGTTTCCCAGTGATGGATTGCAGCTGAAAGGGCATCCTCTGCGTAAAACATATGCTGGAAAAGATGGCAGTTCAACCTAATGCGGCGACCCCAGATTAATAAAGGGAATAAGCCGAAAATGAATGAATGAATCAAAATGCCTTGTTTGACTGAATTTTGACCTAATCTTTATTGACTATGCACTGAAATTTATAGGGATTTTAGTATTGAATTAAATACAAATGTAACACTATAAAAGTCAAAGGCTGTTTTTTCCAGCATTTTTCAGTATGTCTTGTTTTGTGTTTAGCAGAGGAAAGAAACTCAAACAGGTTTTGAACAAATGGAAGCTGAGTAAATGATGACAATTTTTATTTTTGGGTAAACCATCCCTTTAATTATGTCATTAGTAATTAATTTGTAATTTTTTTTAAAGTAATTTACCCCACATCGCTTATATGAGTTTGTTTAGGATGTAAAATTGCGGTAACACTTTATTTTAATGGTCTAATTGAGTATTAGTAGACTGTCTGCTTAATATCTGTTGATACATACATTCAACAGACATTTAACTGAATATAAGAAACTTTGAAAGTACATGTCAACTCACACTAACCCTACCCCTAACCCCAACCTAACAGTCTACTTATAATCTAATGAGAATTAGTTGCAATGTAACTTAAATTCAACAAACAGACCATCAAAATAAAGTGTGACCAAAATTGTTCATTAAAATGGTGTAACAGCCACCTGTGAGAATGTTTGGACAGATTTGTTCACTCACTGATAAACCGAGCTTTGGCATCAAGAGGGCTGATGGGGCCTAAGGTTGAAAACTGTGCTCGTATCGTAGCCAGAAGTCTTTCATCAGTGGAGTTGAGTCCATCCATCCGGGGATGATACTGCTTTATCTCAGCACTGACCAGGATTATAGATAAGAGAAACAATTCGATTAAATGGCTGCAAGTTTCATTTGATGTTTCATCAATGAGGTTGTGTGAGATGTATGAAATTACTTTGAGGGCAGATTATTTAGCCCAAGAGCCAGATGCTGAAGAGCGGTCAGTTCTGCCACCTGCTGGTAGAGTGTAGGACTGTTCGTGGACAGAAACATCCTTCCTTCCAGATAACTGGCCACAAGCTGAAAAATGTAAAGCAGAAAAAAGTGTTTTAATGCTCTCAAAGGATGGGTTCGATATGATAAAAACAGTAATACTGTGAAATGTTATTGTAACAATTATATAATGCTAAAGTCGGAAATTATTAGCCCCCCTGTTTATTTTTTCCCCAGTTTTTTTTTTACAGAAAGAACACATTTATAAACATAATAGTTTTAATAACTGACTTCTAATAACTGATTTTTAAAAAATATTTAGCAAAAGTTCTCTCAAGACACTAGTATTTAGCTTAAAGAGCAATTTAAAGGCTTAACTAGGTTAATTAGGCAGGTAAGGGTAATTAGGCAAACCATTGTATTATGATGTTTGTCGAAAAAATACAGCTTAAGGGGGCTAATAATTTTGAGCTTAAAATTACTTTTAAAAAACAAATAACTGCATTTATTCTAGTAGGAAAAAAAACAAATAAGACTTTCTCCAGAAGAAACAATATTATAGGAAATACTGTGAAAATGTCCTTGCTCTGTTACACATAATTTGGGAAATATTTGATAAAAGAAAAAAATAAATCAAAGGGGGGCTAATAATTCTGACTTCAACTGTGTGTATATACAGTCAAACCCAAAATTATTACTTCTGACAAATTCTGACTGAAAGTCTTGAAGTGTTCAAAAATAATAAAAGCAGAGATTTTTTTTTCACCACAATGATGCCTCTTGTACATAGTCTTATTATCTTTTGGGAGAAGCCTGTATCAAAAAAGCCTGCTGGTTGATTAAAAGTAACGTCAAAATCTGTAAAGTCTGTAAAAGTCAAAATCGGCCAAGGGTATGAATATCTTCAGGCTTGTCTGTATATTGTTATTATATGCATTCAAAAGTCATTTGTGTTGGTAATGCTGATTTTTATTCACCCCTCAAGAATATTTGATGAATAGAAAGAATCACCCGAAGAATGTAAAAAAAAAAAAAAAACTGTACGAGGTAATTATTTAATGATAATATTAAATAATAATATTGACAAGATTAACACACAAAAAAAAAGTTTTTAAAAAACACGAGCGCGCAGGGTAAACCTCATTACTCATTATCAATAGAAAGAAGAAATGACATGTATTTAGAATATAAATTGCCTGTAACATGATTTAAATGCACACTTTGATGCTGAGAAAGTTCACTAGAATGGGATTTGTAATTTTGTTTTAGTAAAGCTTAACTACTGGTGACATCGCTTTCTACATTTAAAATAAACAGTTATCAAAATATCAAAGAAGGTGTTATGTTTTTAGACATGATTATATTCATTTTTACACAACAACAACAAAAATCACAAAAGCATGTACATCAATCTCAAATGAGTGCTTAGACAAACAAAATAAGTAATATATACATATGAAAAGCTGGCAACACCAAAGATCCAAAAATATCTAATATATTTACTCAAAAAGGCTATCAAGGAGTGTAACATTTCAAACACAACAGCTCTATATGTGTCAGACAATAACACAAAACCAATTTTTTAGAGTTAAGAAATCATTAGTTGGAGGAATAACCGTGAATTTTCAATCACAAGAAATAAAAAAAGAAATAAATAAATATTAAATAATAATAATAATAAAAATAACAATGTAAAACCATAGCTAATAAATCCAGAGACACTGAGAAATTTCACGTTGCCTTTTAATGTTGCATGCATAATATTAGACCCCAGAATGAATTCAAAAGTGTCAGTTTTACCAGCTGGTAGTGGAACTCCAGGTAAAGATCATTGCTGAACTGGAGTGGCTGTTTCCAGATGAGTCGTTTAAAGGAGAGGGCGATCGAGCCGTCGTCCAGTAGGAAGTCAAACAGATACTCGTCAGAGTGAATTGGACGCATCACATCACCTACAGATACAGATTTATGTTAAGAACATTAGGAGCGCATAGACTGATTTAATGGGAGTAACAGTACATATATTTGTCACATATAGGTCTTGCCGCTTCGGTTCTGTACCACAGCATGTGCAGAACTTAATTTGAAACTTTTCTGTTTAAATACGTGTTGGAATCCCAAGATCAATTTTTTGGTCTTTGCTGTTTTAGTTAATGCATGACTAAAAGTTACTAGATCTTGTAAGTACTGGTTTTTAAATGATGCATCACCACTCTAATGCGTGTGTTATATCCAGATCAATTAATAAATAGCAATCCGTTTGAGTAGTTTGGCTCTATTTTTTTAATTGACACTTCACAGGGATAGTTCGCTCATCACTTCACCTGTTTGATTCTCTGTTTTCCATTAAACACGGAATACAGTTTGACAAATGTTGGAAACCTGTAGCCATTGACTTCCATTTTAGTTTTTTATACTATGGAGGTCAATGATTACAACGTTTCTAACATTCTTCAAATTATCTTCTTTAGAGTTCAACAGACAACATAAACTCATATAGGATGGGAACATTAGTAAATAGTAAGTAACTATTATTCTTTTAATTTTTGAAAAATCTATCCCTTTGATATTTTAGTATATGGCTCCTACTGTATACACTGTAGTTTCTAGCAGTATCTGAAATAGATTTAAAAAACCTTAATTTCAACTGACTCTGTTTGAAGCTGTCAGAATTTATTTAGTAATCCAATGTTTAATTCTAGAGTTAACAGCTGATGACTGACAATAATAAGCCTGTTTGGCGTGCCATCCTGGGATAGAGCCCTGAACTCAAAAGATCCTTGAGCCCTGGGCTGCCTCCCGTTTGCAGGGCAAGAGAGGAGCTCCCCTGATTATTTGCGGCTTATGACATATTGCTTTATGAGGGAAAAATACTGTTGACCAAAACTCCACAATGGTGCCAATTTGGTTCAGTCAATTTACTTTAGACGCATGTCTTTGGACAGTGGGAGAAAACCGGATGAAACCCACGCGAGCACGTGGAGAACACGCGAACTGTGCACAGAAACGCGGAACAGCTCAGCAAGAACCAGAACCAGCGACGTTTTTGCTGTGAGGCAACAGTGCTAACCACTGGGCCGCCGTGCCGCCCAATCTAGAAAAAAAGGGAAAGAATAGGGGAGGAAGGGGGATTCTTCAAGATGAAGATGACTGTGGTGTGAAGACTATAGTTATTTATAGAATCGTCTGATTGGAGAATAACGTGTTAGCTAATGGTCAATCATAAGCACGTGATCCTCTCGAAATTACTTTATAAATAAACTTCACTTAAAATGGAATGAAAACAAGCAATTTCATGTTTAGTTTTTACCTTTGCTGAACCGAAAACCTAGCAAAGCATGATTTTAAAACCAAAATTATACATTGGTATTGCTTTAGTTTAGGTCACAATTCATGCTATTAACTACTGGCTTATTACCTGCCTATTATTGAGTTATTACCTGATCATTAGTAATTAGTAAAGTATGATATTAATCTGCATCTCTCATCCTAAATCCTACCCAAAACCTAAACCCAACTTCTTCCTCACTAACTATTAATAACCAGATAATTAGTAGTTTATTAAGCTAGTAGTGTTAGTTAATGGATCATTAATACTGTGACCTAAACTAAAGTATTCTCCATGCGTTTCATTTCTAATGTGAATATGTTAATGTGTGCTTAAGCATATCAGAAGACATCTCACCCCCTTTTTTTGCGGCATGGATAGAAAACTCCTTCATTTCAGCTGGATTCATGATGCCCATCTCAGTGCAAAAGTCCTGTACCACCTCAAATGCAACCTAAAAACAAGCATTAATTCACTACATGTAAAACAACACATCATCTTTTTATACTAAATAACAGAACAACTGTCCCTCGCTTACACTAAAGCTGCGAATCTTGCAGGCAAACTCGGTTCCACCAGGAAGCATGATGGGTAGCCGACGAGAGTTTCTTCCAGCCTGCATACAATATATTAATCATTTCACAATTGACACGTTTGACCTCTCTGCTAAATATCATTTCTTTCTCATTTGTCTTCTCTTTACCAAAATAGCCTCCATCTCGGAATGTGAAGGGATGTGCCGGCGTCCTCCGAAAATGAGTGACCGTTGGAGATTCTTTGCACAAATATTTGCCAGTTCTATATACAAGTAATATACTGTATTAACACAAACCATAAAACACAAACACAGTGCTTCAAAGCACTTTGTGACCAGGTTATACAGCAAAACAGAAAGAAGAAGAAAAATCCTCTATACCGTGCTCAGCATAAATGAAAATGAATATTTTTATGAGTGAATATAGCCAACAATCTTTAGTGCATTTAGACAAAACACTTTAATTAAACAGTTATAGGCATTAAAACAAGAGTTTGGTCGCCTAACATCTCTAGGAACAGAGAGATAATATATTCATTCATTCATTTTCCTTCGGCTTAGTCCCTTATTTATCAGGGGTCACCACAGTGGAATGAACTGTCAACTATTCCAGCCGCAACCCAGTACTGGGAAACACCCATACACTCCCGCATTCACAACAAATGCATAGCGCATATGTTTGAACAGGAGCACCCAAAGGAAACCAATATGAACATGAGGAGAACATGCAAACTCCACACAGAAATGCCAACTGGCCCAGCCGGGACTCTAACCAGCGACCATCTTCCTGTGAGGTGACACTGTGTCAATTAATTTATCTTGCTGGAGTTTATGGCCGTTTCACTTTACCTCAGGATGCATCAATGCCGTTGGCAGTTGGATTTCTGTGTGTTTGCATGTTCTCCCTGTGGTCGCGTCGGCCCTTTCAAAAGACATAGTTGAATTGGCTAAGCTAAATTGTCTGTAGTGTATGTGTGTAAATGAGTGTGTATGGATGTTTCCCAGTGATGGCTTGCAGCTGGAAGGGCATGCGCTGTGTAAAATATATGCTGGATAAGTTGGCGGTTCATTCCACTGTGGCGACCCCTGATTAATAAAGGGACTAAGCTGAAATGAAATGAATGAATGAATTATTCTCAAACTCATTATTTAGGGTGTACTCATTTTTGGACTGTGATCTTTTTTTTTGTTAGATTAGTTCCAGTTTTGGCTTTGATACTGACTAATCTAATGTACAGTATATGCAAAAAATATTAATATTAGATTTAAGATCTGTGAGGGATGTACTCGTTTATACTGAGCACTCTATGAGGTAAACTAGTGGTTGGGTTACTGAAGCAAGTTTGCACCGTAACTATAAATATAAAGGGATATTAATTACCTTGAAACGGGTGGTTGGCATCTTGAATGATGGCGTCCAGATGGCGAGTGCAATATGGAAGAAGAGTGTTGGAACAAGGGAAGAATCCAGTCACTAGATTGAACAAACGCCAGCCACGGGTACAGTTCTCCCTAAAAAAAAAAAAAAAAAAGGAAAAATAGTTTAAAAATTTAAAAATAAATATAATATAAATATGATATAAATATCACACACATATATTATGTCAAAACAAACTCTTTTTTTGCCCAGCACTAATAAATAAATAAATAATAATATTATATAATATTTATAATAGAAATGTATTTATGAGTCTGAAAGAAGCCTGTTTTTGCTTCAAAAATGGAATTTTCAGCATGATTACTCTAGTCGTCAGTGTCACGTGACTCAGAAATAAATCTAATAAGCTGATATGGGACCAAAAAAAACAATCACAAGTGTCCGTTTTGGGAATTTGGCATAATTCATCAAAAAGTTGAATAAATAAGCGTTCCATTGATGCATGGTTTGTTATCATAGGATTGTTTTTGCTCAAGGTACAACTATTTGTCATTTTGGAATCTGACAATTCAAATATATGTACATATTGAGAAAATTGTCTTTAAAGATTTTCAAATTAGGATTGTAGCAGTGCATTTTACTAATCAAAAAATAGGTTTTCATGTATTTACAGAAATACTGTAAATGTACAAAATGTCTTCACTGAACATGAAGTTTCCTTAATTTTCTAATGATTTCTGACATATCCATAATTTTGATTCATTCAATGTTGTTTTTGTCTTTTCCCACAAATATACCTGTGCAATAACAGACTGGTTAGTGTTCCAATTAGAATTTTTTTTTTGAAATAGAACTACTTTTTAGCCATGAACATTATGAAATCATCATCAATCTCATCATGATGCATTATCAAGGATTCTGTAATGAATAGAAGTTTCAAAAGCAGCATTTATTTGGAATTTCGGATGTCTTTTGGAACTATATACTGTAAATGTTTAATGAATTCAATACATCTTTAAAGGTGAAATAAAAAACTACTGCACATAAATGATCACTCACTTGAGCCGGTGTTTAGTGGTCTGCTTGATGACCTGACAGTAAAGCTCATCCCTAAGGAACTCCTTCTCTTTTCCCAGCTAAATCAAAACCACAAGATTCAGTGTTACGTAAAATTCACAATAGTTCTCATATTGCTATAGGTTGTTTAAAGTAAGCTCACCTGCAAAATGAAGTTAACACAGTCTCCTTCTGTCTGATTTTTCTTCATAGGCTGATCCAACATAAACTGCATTAAAACTGAGGAAAGGATTCTTGTGTCAAATAACTGCTTTCTGGAATGCTTGATTCTGTCAGTCTGTCATTAGCTTGGTCATACTGACCACAAAATTTAATAACTGCTTTCCCAGCTTTCATCCATATTGATTTATCTATTACTGTTTAAATTTTTCATTTTAGTTACTTTTAAAAGTAATATGTTACAATTTTGTCACACCATAGAGCATTTGCTATTTACAAGGCGGACTTTGCAAGTGGAAAAACCGAATGCTTCACTAGCGAGAAAACAGTTAACAGACCATCTGCAACACGAGGATAAACAACGAGCCTCCAAATCTAACGCGCTCTGTACTGGACTTTAGACCAGCTTTCAGATGGTCAAGGGCCTCACAATAGCAATGCGCCACAAAGTGGCGCAAATGGGTGCTATTTAAACAACATGGCACAAAACGTGACAATTAGGGTTGCGCTGGTCTGAAAATAGCAACAAATCACGCCAAACAAGTCTTGCACCTTATTGCGCAGGGTGTATGATAGGGCCCAAAGTGTTACTTGGAGAAAAAAAGTCATGTGTTATGTTTTTTTAAATCTCGGCTAACTGAAGATTGTAATATATTGCTTTCGAAAGTAAATGTTCTGTTGATTAATTAATTTGGAATATAGTGTTTTAAACACTGCATAACGACACATAGTCAGTTACAAAATATGAGTCATTTGCTTTACTTCTCTATGGTTATAGTTTTATTTTGTGTGACCCATAGATTGTAAAATATCACAGAGATTTGTCAAGAATTAAATTAAATTAAATTAAATTAAATTAAATTAAATTAAATTAAATTAAATTAAATTAAATTAAATTAAATTAAATTAAATTAAATTAAATTAAATTAAATTAAATTAAATTAAATTAAATTAAAT
>CAIGQQ010007205.1:5746676-5762435 GCA_903798035.1 Danio albolineatus | reverse complement strand
AGTGAACTATCCCTTTAAATGACAGATTTTTTTTGTTATACACATTTGTTTGCATTACCATCTCCGTCCACTCCCATGAAGCACCACAAATGATGCAAGCAAGTTGGTGTTTCTATGCGTCTAAAATATGTATTTGCTTATATATAATGTTCTCTGTTGATTTTAATGTCGTTCACAATGCTTCATGGGATTGCAGTTTTTTCCCCTCATTTAAGCCCAGGGCTTAATTTGTGCTGGAACAAGCCAGATCCGGAACCTCTGAAATCTGAACAGGTGTTCTGACATTTTATCCTACCCATCAGATTATGCTACCAACACTGTATTTGAATGGTTCTGAGGTTATGGATAGGGATTAGGTAGGTCAGGGCGATATTAAAGCTTCATATCACACTACTTCACATCAAAATTCTCACTGGTAGCAAAATCTGATGGGTAGATTATTGCGTGGTCAAAATGTGCTACCTACGTTTTGAATGGGAGGTAGGAAAATCTGACAAGGTAGGATAAATCGACGGAACACTGGCACCTCATATTACTGATCCCCCTCCTTACACGCACCGCCCGCTGTTTACTTTGGTCTGCGACAACCCCTCCCACCCCCTCTTCACTTTCATTCGCGACACTCCTCCACTCTCTTCCATGATACTCTAACCCAGTGGTTCTCAAACTGTGGTACACGTACCACTAGTGGTACACAAGCTTCCTTCTAGTGGTACGTGAAGGAATATCTGAATAATTAAAGTAAAAAAATGAACACACTTTTAACCCTTTGATAATAACGATAACAACGATGTGATAAGTAAATTGATTTAATTAGGCTAAATCTTTTACTTAAGTGGCTGACAATAATAAATATTGTTAATTTGAAGAATAATCTGCCTCGTTTTTGAACTGTGCACTGCTGTAGCTGCTTAATTACGCCTACTATGCTACTGTACTTCAATACCGGTTATTATGGTGGTACTTGGAGAGACAATTTTTTTCTGAGGTGGTACTTGGAACCACTGCTCTAACCCTCTTCACTTTCGTCCGCAACACCCCCCACCCCATCTGTTTCGAGACCTCGCAATTCACAAATTAAGCACTGTTTAATCTGTTCAAAGTTTTGTATCTTTGTCTGATTTTCATATTTTACATTTCTGATTTCTTTGCTTCTTCTGGCTTAGAGAATTCTTGTGGTAAAAATACTTCCAGAAAACAAGAGCGGCTCCTTATAAAACATTCGCCATGGCAGGAAGTAATTGAAATTTAAAATATATTCAAACTGAAACAAATAATTTTAAACTGTAATGTAAAATTCTTGTAATTGCAAATAAATTACAGTAATCAAATAAACACATCACAATACACAATCACATACATACAATAAAAAGCCATCTTGATGAGACCTATAAAAATCCTACTGACCCCAAACTACAGTAACTGATGTAAATAAATCAATAAAGTAGTTGTTGGGAAATTGCAAACAAGATGTTCTCTACCTGTAGCTGTGGAGCACTTTGAGGTGTTTGGGGTTTATTCCTGAAGCTCTGGCAACCTTCAGCAGTCTGATTCCTCTGTGAGAAACTCCCAGCATCTGAGCATCTCCTCCATTCCCAATCTGCGTGCGTGCAAAGACATTTCAGCTCCCTTCAGTTTCGTCATGCATGTTTATGTGCATTATATCAGGACAAGTGTCTCACCTTCACATTAAAGAGACGTGCAAAGTAGTTGGACCAGTTGTCTCTCGCTGCCATGACGATTCTTTTCTTCATAGCATCTTCTAAGGATCTGATATTGGTTCCAATATGGAAGCTCGCTGATGATGGCAAACAGAAATGCAAATAAACTCTACATAAATACAGAGAATTTGACTGAATTTTGCTTAGACTGGTCGGATTATGCATCCGTCATACCCAGCAGGTCTTTCATTTTACGCCTTTCCTCACGTGAAATCCTCAGACATGAATCAGAGTAAGTGTCTCGCATGATCTAAAAAACAGTAGGAGAAACTATAATATATTAATTTGAAAAGCTAGCCCCTAATAAAGATCCCTAAATGATCAAACCAAGCAATGGCATTTGCTACTGACCTGCTCACAGAGTAAATTAAGGGTGTACGGGTGGTTGAATTTTTCCCTGGGATAAAACAGCTGGGTACAAAACAGAACAAATACAATGAGCTGACATGAGTAAGCCAGATGAAGCCGTGCGAGTCACATAAAGCAACATCTCTTGGCTTAGTTACCTCCTTGCGAAGGAACAGTTTGCCAGGCATACTGGGATAGGAAAAGTAGACGCTGGCTGAGAATTTGTGCAACTGGGAACGAACGCTCTCCTCCTCTGCCATCCTATTGAGCTGATCTTTAGAAACACACAGAATTGCATAAGATTATATAAGCAAAGGCATCGCTTGTTGCAAATCTGATGCACTTCCAACTGAAATTGGATATAGAACAGGGGCAGGGCTTTCTTTTGCACATCATTCTCTCATAGCAAATTTGCTTAAAAAATTGACAATTCCTGTTGTACTGTACATTCTGAACTGCCTAACTGTTAAATTATGAATACACTTGTGCTGAAATTTACGTGTGCTCTAGTTTATTTTACAACATTTTAATATAAAACTTTACACATAGTATTTCAACATTTTTTATAAATATTTCCACCAAAAATAAATAAATCACACTAATTATTAATGAATTAATATTAATTTCATTCATTCATTCATTTTCTTGTAGGCTTAGTTCCTTTATTAATCTGGGGTTGCCACAGCGTAATGAACCGCCAACTTATCCAGCATTTGTTTTACGCAGCGGATGCCCTTCCAGTTGCAACCCATCTCTGGGAAACACTCATACACTACGGATAATTTAGCCTACCCAATTCACCTATACTACATGTCTTTGGACTTGTGGGGGAAACCGGAGCACCCGGAGGAAACCCACGCAACCACGGGGAGAACATGCAAACTCCACACAGAAATGCCAACTGACCCAGCCGGGGCTCAAACCAGCGACCTTCTTGCTGTGAGGCGAACGTGCTACTCACTACGCCACCGTGGCGCCCCTAATATTAATTTTGAAATAGTTAATATATTTATAGTTCTACAAAATTATAAATTATACATACATTCACTTTTTAAAATCATTACACAATTTTCAGTACCTGTAATATTTTAATTACTGTAAAAATGTACACTGAAATGAGCATATGTCTCTTATTTCTTAAGAGACATATGCTCATGCCCAAGTAATGAAGTATTTAAAACGTTTTAAATGCTTTAAAATGTTACTTAATTTAAGAAAATGGACCTATTATGCATTTTTTTAATGATACACAAACACACAATTACAATTGAAAAAATAAATCGCATGTCGTTGAATGTCGCTGCGAAGTCTCAGCTCAGAGTATCTTAAAGTCTGTGTGAACCAGAAGTTGCTGAGACTTTAATCTCAGTATGTTGATGTACTTTCAACTGAAATGGAATATTGAGTGGGAGGCGGAGCTTTCTTTTGTGTTTCATTTTCTCATAGCAAACTAATGGTAAGAGGAGCATGGTTAAGAACATAAGAGGGAAGCCCTCAGGTTGACGTCAACAGAAGGACCGGCATTCCAAACACGGAAGCAAATGAGCGAACTTTGAAGATTATCAAAATAAACTTTTTGCTTCAGCGGATTTACTTGCACAAATTCATATAACAATAGAAGAATATATGTGAGCTGTGAGCTGGCAAAATAAATATTGTCAATTTTAAATTCACTTTGGCTTAAAGAACAGTTGCATCATGACGTAGATCTGTTTTTGTGCGTCTCTTTAAATGCAAATGAGCTGTGAGTCCCCGCCTCCATTCAAAATGCAACATTACACACTAAAGGCTTTAAAAGTCTAATAAGACCCCTTTTAGACATATCCGAAACACTATATACCTGCCCTTACGGATGGGCCATACTGTATATTATGCAAATGTCTTACTGAGAGCAGGTGCAGGCTGTGGCGGCGGGTCAGGGATACGGGGAGGTGGAGGAGGGATGGATTCACGAGCACGAGGCAGAGGCTGAGAGCGCTGAGAACCGAAGAGGTCAGCTAGCGAAAGCTGCTTCTGTTTCATACTATTGGAGATGGAGCGAGGCCCATGGGATTCACGCTGCTGAGGGGGTGAAGGGGGCTTCTCTACCCACTGTTTCTGCAGCACAAACACATACAAGAGTCACAATTAACTTCTGCATACTCAGATTATGAATTGAAGACAAAGCACTATATTATGGCATTTCATTTATTTCAACATCATGTACCTTCTGATGACTGACAGGGCCCTGAGATTTGAGAATGGCTAGTGCCTCGTCTTTGGGGTCATTTTTCTTTAAAAATTGTTTGGCCGGAACCCTGTGAAGAACAAAGATTGATACAGTATGCTTTAATTGGAAATCTTTAATTAAAAATACAAATAATTGGAAATCACTAAGTTAAAATTTCTTCAACATAACATTATGCAAGCAGTCGGTAACAGCAGAGGTTGCATTGAATCAATAAAACTCGTACTTTGCAAGAATGTTGGAAATTTTTACCCACTGATATCCAGAGTAGAAAATAAAAACACCATGTTACTCCTATAATATATATGTAATGCAAAAGGACACAGCAAGAAAAATATCTATGGCAGATTTACTGTAATTTACTCTTTGGGGAATCTGAGAGCTACAGTAAGTGGATTCATGCCCACCTGACAGGCTCGTAGGCTTTAGGCTCCGGATTGGGCCGGTTTTGGTACCGCTTGATGATTTCTCTTATGTTACTGGTAGGCTCTGGTTTAGGAGATGTGGGTTCTGGAGACTCTCGTCCAGATTTTTGGACTTGAGGAGGTTCTGGCAGTGGTTTCACTGTGTAAAGAAGTATTTTCACACATGGTATTTCATATTATGGCTGTATATTGGGTAACACTTTATTTCGATGGTCCATTTGAGTATCAGTAGACTGTCTGCTTAATATCTGTAGATACTGACATTCAACAGACATTTAACTGACTATAAGAAACTTTGCAAGTACATGTCAACTCACACTAACCCTACCCCTAACCCCAACCTAACAGTCTACTTATAATCTAATGAGAATTAGTTGCAATGTAACTTAAATTCAACAAACGGACCATCAAAATAAAGTGTGACCGTATATTGTAACAAAGGAGACACTGAAATCATCTATCTCCCATTTGGGATCATTGACCCAGAAAAGACGAACAATTAAAAAAAAAGTTTCTTTGTACTCTCAAAGTACACATTGATAAAATATATTTAGCTTTTACTCCCTTTAGGGAATTAATCTTGCTTGTAATGATGTTGTTTTTTTGATGATTAAGAAGAATAAAATAAACGTCTGACCTTCAGTCTTCACTGGAGGTGGTGATTTGGGTTGGGACACCAGTGGATTGGCATAAATCAGCGGCTTCGCAACCTTTGGTGCAGACTTTGGCCGTGCGTCTGACGTACCTGCGATGCACATAGGTAGTGAAAATATTTAATGTAATTTTGTCTTGATTTAACAATTTCAAGGATTCAGATTTGCACACTCACCAATCTTTTGAAAAAAATCCCTCTTGTCTTTGAAAGACCCGTGATCTTCTGGGGCCCTAAGATCCCTCTCAGTCACAGGCTGGGACTTAAAGAACACATTAAGAGTTAAAGAGTTGAAACAATTAATCGCTGTATAGCCACACTTTTCCTACATCTCATGATGCATTGTGTGAATTAAAGGAGTAACTTCTGATAGACTGTAAACAACAATCAGCAGTTTTTGAAAAAGAAGGTGTCATTATTCTCCTCACAGTTCTTCCACCTGATATTAAAAAGAAAACTTATCAGAGTTAGCAAATTACTATGAATAACCCCAAAACTCTGTTTGCAGCAATATTCCAGATGCATTGAATATTATAATTGTATGCAAAAGAGCTTTAGCCACAGATATGCTTGTGCTACTAATGTCACATTAAAATACCAAAAGTAACAATATTTTCATGACAGATCAAAATAAAGCACAAAGCCAAATGTACCTCTCACTCAGTGTTTCACTGTGCACACAGACTATTTGGATCACAACCTTATCTTTATTTAAAGGGGTCCTATAATGCTTTTCACTTTTTGAATGTTAGCCAGTGTGGACATAAGAGACCCTAAAGTTTACAAATTACAAGTCCATTCCAAAGGGAGATATTCAATAAAAAAAACTAAAAAAATAAATAAAAATTCCACAACAACCATTTTGTCAACAAGAATTATTTTCTGCTCTTAATGACATCACAAAATGGCCCAAATCCTATGGCAAGCTGTTTTGACTTTTATTCATTCTCAGGATATGTATTCTTGATATCAACAATTCAGTTGTTGATATCAACAATTCAGTTCTTGATATCAAAAAAGGTAATTGTTGATATCAAAAATTGAATTGCTGATATCAAGAATTAAATTGTTGATATCAACAATTGCATTTTTGATATCAGCAATTCAGTTTTTGATATCAACAATTGTATTTTCACTAGTTAAATGTCAACAATAGGCTGCCATTCAAATTTAATTGTTGATATCAAGACTTGATTTCTTATTAGATGAAATGCAATTCTTGATATCAATAATTTAATTGTTGATATGAAAAATGTAATTGTTGATATCAATAATTTAGTTGTTAATATCAAGAAATACTTTTCAACTAGTAAAGATGATCATTCTTGATATCTGCAATATTATTTCAACACTTTACATTTGTTATTTCTGATATCTAAAAATGTATTTCTAATATCAGCAATTAGGGAAAGTAATTTTTGATATCTAAAATGAATAATTTCACTAGTAACAATTATATTTATGATATCAGAAATTAACATTGTCACTAGTGACAAACCAATTGCAGATATCAAGAATGAACATCTTTACTAGTTAAAAAAAGTATTTCTTGATATCAACAATTTAATTCCTGATATCAACAATTAAATTATTGATATCAACAATTACATTTTTCATATCAACAATTAAATTGATATCAAGAATTGCATTTCAACTAGTAAGAGTTGTTGATATTAAAAATTCAATTGTTGATATCAAAAATGTTAATTTTTGATATCAACAATTCAGTTTTTGATATCAACAATTACCTTTTTTGATATCAAGAACTGAATTGTTGATATCAAGAACTAACATTTTTTATATCAACGATTGAATTTTTGTCATCAAGAATTAACATTTTTGATATCAACAATTTAATTTTTGTTCTCAAGAATTGAACTGTTGCCATACAAATCCTGCCTACAGAAATTTGAATAGTTGAAATTTGAATGACAAACAACAACAACAACATCTCATTAAACTAATGGAAGTTCCCCAAACTGGAAGTGCAGCCCATAATTTTGAAACACAGTAGTGGAAAAAGGTGGATTGAGTAAAAGGAAAGAGGTGAGTATTATTGGTGTACCTCAGGGCTGCGAGGTTTCGGGAGGTCTTGTTTGGGGGTCTGATGATTGGTTCTTTGGCTCTGGGGTCGGCTTCGAGGTTTGGGTGAGGGTGAGCGTGAAGGTGAGCGTGCACGCGGAGGAGAGCGCCGCCGCTGGCGTGGAGACTGTCTCTGTGACTCACGCCTCCGCATCTCGTCCTGCTGCTGTTTCTGAGACAGTGACATCGCCTGCATGGTCATCTGCTGAGCCTGCAAGAAACAGAGAGTTCTGTGTTGAGGATTATAACAATTATTGTGGATCCAAACATGTGTTTTTTCATGTGTGATACTCACACAGCAAAAATGCTTTTCTTTCATTTGTAACTTTTTCTTTTTCCAGTCCAAATATTAAAAGATTCTTACATCAAGAAGCATTTTCTAGACAAGCAAAACATACTGGAAAATAGCTAAAAAAAGCTAAATAATCTGCCAATGGGGTAAGCAAATCAATCTTGTTTTTCTTTTGACATAAGATTTTGCTTACCCCATTGGCAGATTATTTCACCTGTTTTAAGGAAAAACTCACAAAATTTTTGACATATTATTGACATATTATTTCTTTAAACCAACTAATATGTTTTGCTTGTCAAGAAAAATATTCTGAATATAAGTATTAGAAATTTGGACAAGAAACAAGACAAAAAAAATCTAAGTAAGAAGAGCATTTTTAACAGTGCAATCATTCAGTATATTGCAGTAATGAATGTGCACAATATTGATATTGTTGGACTTCAAAATACCATGAATTATTCAGTCTCTGATTTTGTAATTGTTTTAGTGCATAATTTAGGTTTTTCTATCAAATGGAGGAAGTGTACGAGACTAAATGCAGGCAACACTGCTTGCAAGAGAAAAGAAACATGTCTCAAAGTACTACTGGTCTACTGGCAACACAATTATCAGAGTAATGTTATGTGGTTAATGTCAGCAATAACGGTGATGATGCAAAACAAATGTCTTTTTTTTACAATATTGATGAGAATTTTTATTTGAATATATCAATGTCATTCATTCATTTATTTTTTTTTCGGCTTAGTCCCTTTATTAATCTGGGGTCGCCACAGCGGAATGAACCGCCAACCTATCCAGCATTTGTTTTACGCAGCGGATGCCCTTCCAACTGCAACCCATCTCTGGGAAACATCCACACATTTTCAGTCACACACATACACTACGGACAATTTAGCTTACCCAATTCACCTGTTCCGGATATCTTTGGACTGTGGGGGAAACCAGAGCACCCGGAGGAAACCCACACGAACACGGGGAGGACATGCAAACTCCACACAGAAATGCCAACTGACCCAACCGAGAATCGAACCAGCGACCTTCTTGCTGTGAGGCGACAGCACTACCTACTGCGCCACCGTGTCGCCATAATATATCAATGCATGAAACGAACGAACATATAATCTGAGAATCACCAGCATCAACGCCACTGGCATGAATTCGATTTTATTATATCATTTTAAATTTATTAAAACTCATGACTGATCAAAAAGAGTCCATATTTTTTAATGTTCATGTTCATTTCAAACAAACAAATACAAATATTACTTTAAAAAAGATTCCAAACAAAATAAAATGTTTTTCTTGCGTACAGATTAAATCAGGCATACACAATCATGTCTATCATAAAAATGGACAAAGCCTAAATACATTTTTATTATTATTATTATTATTATTATTATTATATTTATTATTATTATTATTATTATTATTATTATTATATCAATTCCAAGATATTTTTTTGCATTTATAAGAAGCAATTAGTTGTCTTAAATGTTACGACAACATATTTAGTTATTTTACTTTAACAAAATAAGTTAGTCATGTTTCAACAAGATTCAGCTTGATGTTTTAAGTCAGTTTAATTGAAGTTGAAATGACTTGCAAAGTCAAAAAAAAATAAAATAAATAAGGCACTATACAATTTAAGTATGCTTTGTAGTTGTACATTTCTTTAATTTGACCTGTTTGAAATGTTCTTGGTGGCACGGTGGCTCAGTGGTTAGCACTGTCGCCTTACAGCAAGAAGGTCACTGGCTCAAATCCTGGCTGGGCCAATTGGCATTTCTGTGTTGAGTTTGCATGTTGTGTGTTGGAGTGGGTTTCCTCCGGATGCTCCGGTTTCCCCCACAGTCCAAAGACATATTATAAGTGAACTGGATGAACTGAATTGGCCATAGTGTATGAGTGTGTGTGAACGAGTGTGTATGGGTGTTTTCCAGAAGGTTGCAGCTGGAAAGGCATCTGCTATGTGAAACATATGTTGGAATAGTTGGCAGTTTATTCTGCTGTGGCGACCCCTGATAAATAAAGGACTGAGCTGAAGAAAAATGAATGAATAATGAATGAATGAAATGTGCTTTTGCTGTTGTACTCACCAGAAGCAGGGCCTGTTGGTTGATGAAGGCCTGCTGTTGATCCATTTGCTGTGAGTTGACAGCAGGCATGGCTTGTGGCATGGCAGTTGGCATCATCATAGCTGCATCCAAAACAAGCAGTACGAAAAGCGTAAGAAATGAACAGATCATGCTATTAGAAAAGGACTACGCGAGCAGCAGGGATGGGCTTACGTGGCATAGGCTGCATTATGGGCATGGTAGCGGGCATCATGTTTGGCATCATTGGTGTGGCACCATAGCCAGCCATGGCGGGATTCATTGGCATTCCTAGTTAATAAGGCATAGTGTCAAGTACAGGATATACTGCATTGTCTTTGGAACATAGATGCACAAAAAGGAAAATAAATCTATCTTAATAAATAAAAATACAAATAAAAATGCAATAAATAAATACATTTAAAAATAAAACATATTAAAATATAATGAATAAAATATAAATCATGATGAATGTAAATATGTATGAATAATAAAAGAATAAATGTGTGTGAATTAAATAAAACATTAATAGTAATGCATTTAACTTAGAATATATCAATAAAATATCATAAACAATATAATATTTAAAATAAAATATCATATAAAATAAAACATTAATAGTATATATAATTGTAAATAGTAAAATATATAAATTTATCATAAAATATGATAAATGCAGTAACTGTATGTCCAACCATTAAACTGTAATATATTTTCCCATCATAAATAACACTGCTCTGATTAATGATGAGTATCAGTGGAAGACTACACACAGATATACAACTGTACCTGCTCCCGTGTACATGCTGGGCATCATACCTCCTCCACCTCTCATTCTGCGATTCAGCATGGTCATGCGGTCAAAGTCCTGTCAATAAAAAACAAATAAAATGCAGATAAAAAGACCTCAGGCTAGAACTCCAAGATAACAGGCAATACAAGCAGATCTCAGAGTTAATAAGTGGCAAAGCTGCGTAATGCTTGCTGGCTTAATGAATAATAACAATATATCTGTGTGCAGAACATGTGCTGGTGTTCATGCAGGTGACATTAATCTACAAACATATATATATTCTAACTGTATCATGCATAAATGACAGTATTGTAGGAAATAAATCATACAAATTAATTTTACTATAATAAGTTCAACAGATTTTATGTGATAAAAAGGTATGCTGTTCATTTGCTATAAAAACAATGATGTATATAGAGTGTAAGACAAGCCTTAGGTGATTAAATGTTAATTTCCTTTTTTTCCACTTGACCTCATTTAAATTCATAAACAAATCTCTAAATAGGATAAAGTATTAATAAAACAGATATTTAGAAAAATATTTCTCTATAAATGACAAATAAAGGAAAGACTTTATTAAATAAATCTATAGTTATTCTCTTTAATAAATATGTTTATATCATATTTTACATTTTTATTTGAATTTCTATTTTAATTTCAGCAATTTTTCATTAATTTACTGAGGAAAAGTATAAAAAAGCGAAAAAATAGTATTGGTTGCCAGATCTTCCTGTTTCTTCATAATTATAGGATTATACTGTATATACGAAGACCTGGAAGGGACGTGATGGTGGTGAAAAAAAAATGGGAGGAAGAAAAAAAAAATGGATGGGTGAAGAAAAATTTAATAATAGGAAAATAAATATTTCTTTAAGTTTTTGCATTCCCTCGCAAAACTGTTGTTACATTAACACTTCCTGTTCACTTCATACACTCCTTTTTTTGCCTGGATTCTCCCGTATTTTACCATTGTGCGTTCATCCTATCATTAAGTATTTTCCTATATTACTCCCATATTTTTCATCGTGAAAGCACGTTGAAATTAAGATAAAAACTAAAAAAATGTAAATAAAAAAATTATAAAAATAAATAAAACTTATAATAAAACCCGCAGGACAAACATGTTTACATATTATTAAGTGTTTTTGTCTGTGTAAACATAAATACATAATCCCAAAGTGCCCTGCACATTAGCTCCTCTTTAAATGGCGTAGAAGCTGATCTGGGATCAGTTTATCACACAGAGCATGTCCATCAGTCAGCGATTATACATACACTCACAGAGCATGATTCAGAGGTTGCATATGAAGGGCGATGATCAACGAACAGCTTTTTATATCACAGACATTTTTATATTAATTTCATTGTGCTTTCAAGATTTAAAAATATGGGAGAAATATGGCAAAGTACTTAATGATGGGATGTCTGCATGATAGAATGGTGAAATACGGGAGAATCCCAGCAAAAACGGGAGGACTGACACGTATGTGAACAGGAAGTGTTTGTCGAACAACAGTTTTGCGAGGGAATGCAAAACATTGTTGCAAGAGAACACAAAAACTTAAAAATATATATTTTCCTATCACTCCGTTTTTTTTTCTCCCACCCATTTTTTTCTCCACCATCACGTCCCTTCTGGGTCTCCGTATTATATTAATTATATGTTTTTCAGAAAACCTCTTTTATTTCATTCAGCAAAAAATATTTTAGTGTAATGGTTTTCAGTTGTACTTATTTTGGTCACAGTTATGGTCCAGTAAGTCTTCATTAGTTAATGTCTTTACTGACATGAAATATTAATATAACAATACCTACTCAAAATCTATTAATGCATTATTAAAATTTAAATTCATTCTTGCTTACATTAGTTAGTGCACTGTGAGTTAACATGAACTAACAATGAACTGTGTTTCCATTAACTAATGTCAATTAGAATGAATAAATACAGTAATAAATATATCGGTCATTGTTTGATCATGTTAGTAAATACATTAACTAACATTAACCATAATACAACTTTATTTTGCGGCGTCACGATGGCTCAGTGGTTAGCACTGTCACCTCATAGCAAGAAGGTCACTGGTTCGAGTCCCGGCTGGGTCACTTGGCAATTCTGTGTTGAGTTTGCATGTTCTACCCGTTTTCCCGTGGGTTTCCTCCAGGTGCTCCAGTTTTCTCCACAGACCAAAGACATGTGCTATGTGCTGAATAAACTAAACTGGCCATAGTGGATGAGTGTGAATGAGTGTGCATGGGTGTTTCCTAGTACTGTGTCGCAGCTGAAAATGCATCCACTGTGTAAAACATATGCTGGATAAGTTGCCGGTTCATTCCGTTGTGGCAACCCCTGATGAACAAAGGGACTAAGCCGAAGAAAAATGAACAACCTTATTTTATAGTGCTACCGTTATGTACAATAACCCAGACTCAAATCGGCTGTAAAAGAACCTTACAGTAACACTGTATAGATTCAAACGGGGAGAAACTGACCGGAGGACCTTGATCAAACACAGGATCAAAGACGTCATCAACGTACGAATCCATCTGCCGTCCCTGAGATCCTGCAAGAAACAATATCTCAGGCGCGTCCTTTATGAAATAGTTTTATTTGCTCTACAGGGCGAGACACGTCCCAACCCTCGTACTGTACATTTCATTCACTCTCATTTCTTTGATCATCTCTGTGCAAAGCTATGAATGAGAACAATAACTCAGAATTTACTGTCTGTTCGCTAGTAATGGTTAGCTGCTCACCCTGGTAAGTGGACAAGGGTTCATACGTGTTCCAATGAGACGCTTCAAATGAGGGCAGACCAGGGGCTTGCATCGAGGGGGCAGGAGGAATGAAGCCATCAATGTCTGTGGTTTCCATCCTGATAATCAGAAATTAAAGGATTTATTAATGTACTTGTTATAGGAACACAAACACCTCTCCTAGCGTTAAACAGCTAAGTTATACCATTTTTTAATCTATTCAGCTGATCTCCAGGTCTGACAGGAGCACTTTTAGCTTAGCATAGATCATTGAATTGGATTAGACCATTGACTGGATTAGAAAAATTGACTGTTTAACTCAAGGGGAGTTGTAAAAGTAGCCCATTTCCAAAAGAAAAGTGTTTAAGTCTGGCATGACGTGTCAGTTTATCAAATGCCAAAAGCGAACAAATGTACATGTAACTAATACACTCACAATGTGCTGTAATACAATGGTCATAACAATCTCAGATTTTATAAATAATCAAGTCCAGAATAAACAACATGATTTTGTAAACTTTTTGCTTTCATGTGTGATACAGTATGACTAAACAGTGGTCATAAACACATATTTAAGTAATAAAGACCAAGAAGCCATGGTTTAAAGTGCATTTATAACAGCGGTGATAAATTCACTGTAAACCACAGCTTCATGGGCTTTATTTCTTTTTATAAAATGGTTATTCCATATACATAACAAGCTTTTACTAAATAAAACAACAACAACAACAACAACAACAACAAGTTTCTTTGTTTAGATTAGCAGACAAGTTGTCAAGCAACAGTCGCAGATGTATGTTTGTAGTCTTTTACAACAGCTTAGAACACGACTCAACCAATCAGAATCAAGGACTGGAAGAATCTGTTTCACAATAAGAGACCATTCAAAAGAGTAGAAACTTGGACCCTGAAACAGCATTATATTGTTATGATACTTATAGTGAACTGTGAGCATTGAGCACTACAAGCCGCACCTGTCACTGGTGTCACTGAATAGGTAATCATTCTCTGCAGGCGGGTGACCCATGGGCACATCAGACTCCGCTCCAGCCAGCAGATCCATCACAAAATCACAGCCTGTCAGGTCCGTCCAGCCCTCGTCGGCCAGCAGAGACACAGACCAGCCCTGTGTAGCGTTAGACAAACCTCTGAGAAAAGAAAAATGCCATATTAAAGAGTGGATAAAGAGTGATGGAAGGTGCACTAACATACTAACTTGTGAAAAAAATGAATTAAATATATATTATATATGGATTTCAAACATTTTTTAAGTCAATAAACACCTTTCAGGGTCTTGAATTTAGTTCTGCTTGGTCAAATACCAAATACTATAGCATGATCAAATTTGTAACACATCACATTTAATTAATTTAATCATACAATATTTCGTTTACTACACTTTTAGTGATGAATATGTTGCAAAGCTGAAGCCTAACAAAATAATAACGCTATATGAAAACGTAATTCCATAAATAAACAAATAAATAATTAACATACAATTAATAACATAAAATAAATAACATAAATTAATTAATTGATTAATTAATTAATGCGCATGTATAAATTTAATGACAACAATAAGGTTGACAATTAGGTGCAGTGTGCCCAATTTTCATTATGATTCACAATCATGCATGACAATGAAATGAAATATTCACACAGGTGAGTGGGGTTTAAAAACCACCTGTGGGAAAAAAAATTCTTAAAGGTCTAATAAAATATGTTTCTTTTAATGATGAGATCTACAGTATGTGATAAAATTTGTGACCTATATGTTTTGAAATTCTCAGACTAATATATTCATATTTAAATATATGCCTTACCTGTAGCTAAGAATCCAAGAGGCCAGCTCTTCACCTGTTGTCCAAGACTCCACCTCCACTGCTAACTTTTCCTCTGAAAAACAAAGAGCCAAAAAAAAACTTAAAGAAACACAGACAGTTAACCCAAAATATTAAAAGAATGTTTGAAAGTTGCAGCCACTGCAGCAGAGAGAAATGCTGTGGAAGTCAATGACTACAATATATATATATATATATATATATCTGTGTGTGTGGGAGTGTGTGTGTGTGTGTGTGTGTGTGTGTGTGTGTGTTCAACAGAAGAAGAAAACCAAGACCTTCTTTTGGATCAAGAGAAGGGTGAGCAAATGATGAGAAGTTTCATTTACTGGGTAAACTGCAATGTCAATACTTTTACTTTTTACAATTTATACATAAACAATTTTAAGTGGTTTCACTGTAATGAAAAGAGCACTATTTCAAGGCCTGTTCACACTGGGGACAATCCTTATGTGACAAAATAATAATAATAATAATAATAATAATAATGATAATAATAATAATAATAATAATAATAATAATAATAATAAT
>CAIGQQ010007205.1:5723978-5737089 GCA_903798035.1 Danio albolineatus | reverse complement strand
TGTGTAAAGAACCTTTAAAGCACCATAAAGGTTTTTCAGTGGTTCTTTGGGGGGGTTAAAGTGCTATATAGCACCACCACTACTGGTAAGCACTTGTTCTTATAGCTAATTCTCATAACTCTTATGTCGGCTTTATTTGCGGAAAGGGTAAAGTAACATTAAGAGCACCTTAAAATATAGGTGCTATTTAGCACCATTTGACAAAAGTACTATATAGCACCTATTTTTTAAGGTGCTGTATAGTACCAAAAAAGGTTCCCCTCTCATTTCGAGCCAAAGAACCAGTTTTGGTGCTATTTAGCACCTTTTTTTAGAGTTTATATTTATAATCCTGCCTAATGAAACTCAATTGATCCAAAATGTCAATCTGTAAATAAAATAGTAAATAAAGTGTAGGTTTACGCAACAATAATATTAAAAAATGTAGAAATTCTACCTTGACGACTATTATATTGATTAAAACGTGTAAAAGCACTGACTATTCTGAAACTAAAATATATATATATAAATATATAAAATGTATAACAAAAATAAAACACCACATATTAAAAATAAATAAATCACTAACAGTTGATTTAATGTATTAAATCAGTGGTTCTCAAACTTTTTTCACCAAGTACCACCTCAAAAAAATCTGTCTCTCCAAGTACCACCATAATGACTGGTATTGAATCACAGTAGCGTAGTAGGCGTAATTAAGCAGCTACAGCTCTGCACAGTTCAAAAACATGGCAGATTAATTCTTCTTATTATGAATATTTATTATTGTCAGCCACTGTAAACATTCTAATCTAAATAGTTTGAACATTAACACTGTACTGTGCTTAGAGGTAAAAAAATGAAAAAATAAAACGTCAACGTTTAAATTAAAATGTGCTTTTAAAGTTAATTAAAAACAGCACTGTTCTTAAAAAGTAAAAAAAAAAAATAAAATTGTATTATAAAGTAGCCTATTCATCAAGTTCCTTGGACCTCATAAAAATTAGAAATTAGATCTGTTTACTGCGCGTTAGAGTAGGCTTTGTGTGTCAGAAAAGCAAGTAATTCAACTATACCTGTCATTATTGGGATATAAAAAGGCGAGATACGCCCCCAACAACCGTTACATATACATATATGGTGGAAATTTGCTTCAAATAGTAGAATACAACAAACATTAGAAAACTGAAAATAATATAAAAGTTTTAGCCTATTAAAATAAATTTACTGATCACATCTGTGTTATCGTACACGTCAAAAGGTTAAAAGTGTATTTATTTTTTAACTTTAATTATTTATCGATTCCTCCGCGTACCACTAGAAGGAAGCCTGCGTACCACAGTTTGAGAACCACTGTATTAAATAAAGTATTTTAA
Source organism: Danio albolineatus (assembly GCA_903798035.1). Taxonomy (NCBI): domain Eukaryota; kingdom Metazoa; phylum Chordata; class Actinopteri; order Cypriniformes; family Danionidae; genus Danio; species Danio albolineatus. Next base: position 5,735,734 of record CAIGQQ010007205.1, on the reverse strand, counting down.
TACATTAAATGTATAATGTAATAAATGTATAATAATGTAATGTATTAATAAAGACTTCGTAAATTGTTGTATTATAAAATGAAACTAAAATTGTTCTGCATTTTTTTTTATTGTAAGCACAATTAATGAAGCACGATCATTGAAAATAAATGTAATAATACTATTAATATAATACTAAATCAAACCTAACTATGAAGAAGATTTCCAACATATTAAGCTATGTTAAACCAATCTTAAAATGTTGTTATCAATACAAGCACTTACTTCTGTTCCACCCTGACTTCTCTCTCTATCATTAATCTTTAATGTTTGCCATAAGTAGGTGTAATACGGATAAATATTAAACAAACCTACCTAGTCTGATATTGCAACAAACGTAGCAGTCTCCATGTAAAGTGCTCTTTAACTCGTGAAATTAGTAAGTGAAAATCCAAACAGAAGTGCTGCTCAGGAGGATCTCAACAGAAATGAGAGAGAAAAAGTGAGCAAGAATGAATGAGACAATCAGGGATCAAAGATGAAAGATCAAGTCGGCGGGTGGAGCTCAACTCAACTAACTGATTAACACCGGTTACATGTGTACACTATTAAACGACCCGTGACGCACTACACCAGAAACACACAAACATACAACCTGCATCTATTAGTATAACTGTTTTTAACTTATTTTTAAATTTGCAGGCGATTTATCATTTTACGAGAAGAAATGATTAATAAAATGAAGCCGTTTTTAAAATTAAAGTCTTTTCCGACATATGTTGTGCAATTGGAAATGACTTTGAGCAATAAATCGAATTTCACAATCTCAAATTCATTCAGAACACAAATGGGTCCAAAGTCCTTTCAAAGAGTAAGATATGTTATAGGATTATGTGATAATCTGGCCTGACACGTAATGTAGGAAACAGCTCTTGAGACATTTACAGCATGACTAACATAGAAAAGTATTTGATTGATGTTACTTACAATAGATAACAATATGAAACCAGCTGGAATATGGAATCGATACATTATTATGAATGGAAGGAGTGAGGCTGGTGTTTATTGCCTCGTATTAGCTTTCACGTATAATCAAATGTTCTTTGTTGCCTAGCAATGGCTCACTTAAGTAAACAGCGGATATTGTGATGCGTGTTTATTTGTATATGCACAAATGAACCTTTGTGTGCCCGTTTAAAAAGAGTTACACACAGAATCATGAAGGAAAAAATGTCAGAGAAATAAAAACATCATAAATGGTTTGAATATATATTTTCTTACATTTTTGGATGACTAACAAAAATGAATTAATCTTAAAGGCTTTAGGTTATGGGGCCCCATCATACACCTGGCGCAATGAGGCGCAAGACATTTATGGCGTGATTTGTTGCTATTTTCAGACCAGCGCACCTCTAATTTTCCTATTTTGCGCCACATTGTATTAAAAGCAAACCCATTTGTGCCACAGGTGTGTTAAGGCGCATTGTTGGCATGTTGCTATTTTAAAGAACTAAAATAGACCACACCATTGACCAACTAAAAGCTTTTTTTAGTTCATTCATGACAATCTGCACCCGGAGGAAACCCACGCGAATGCAGGGAGAACATGCAAATTCCACACAGAAACGCCAACTGACCCAGCCGAGCCTCGAACCAGCGACCTTCTTGCTGTAAGGCGACAGCACTACCTACTGCGCCACTGCATCGCTCCAATCTGCACTTGTATATGCATATTTATATTTGATTTAATAAAAAACTGTTTAAATTTGTCCTGCTGTCAGGTTTTGGGGATGGATACATTACCATATGGGGCTTAAGAATAGGACGTGTGTTTGGATATGACTTTTTGACCACACGTCGTTGTTATTGTCCATTTATTTAATTGCTGGAAATTAGAACTGAATTTAGAAATAGTCTTAAAATAAATCTTTGTGCTTAACAAACATAAATAAATATGCAGGCTAATGAATCTCTTGAGTGGAGTGCGTGCAACCCCGTTTCCTTATCCACGAAAGTAAAGAAGTAAAGAGTGAAAGTTAAGTAAAGAGAAAGTAAAGAGGCAGAATTGAGGAGGCTCATTCTTTATCCTTGCGCAGATGGTTTCTTTAACTGTTTTCATGCTAGTAAAGTGTTCATTTTTTCCACTTACAACGTCCACCACGCAGCCTAAATAGCTACATGCTGACTCTAAAGGCAATGGGAAATGAGACTCTGATTGGTTTAACGTACATTATGCTCAAAACACACCCATAACTCATTAAGAGAGTAAGCACAACCCTGTTACACCATGCGCCGGGGAGCAGAGTGTATTTTTCCGTCCTTAAAATAGCCAAAGTGGATTTGCCCTTAATGCTTTTGCACCATGCACTTTAGACTTTGCATCTTGATCATTAAAATAGAGCCCTTTAACTTTTAACATAACACCACCACTGTTGTTTTGATTTTAACAATATTCATTTTCTATACACTCAGTGATAAGTATTTCACACACACACAAAACAATCTCTGATATCTATATTAACATACTCACATATTTAAAACAAGGTAATAAAAATTAATTTAGCCTGCAGTGCTCAAAATCTGAGAACATGAATAAAAGATTAGCTCCAGTGACTAAACCTAAAAAACTTAATAATTTTAATGATTAAAATGGTTAAGCTTTGCCAACAAAATGGAACCCTGTGAATGCATGACTTTTTGCAGTGTAAAATGTGTTTATAAAATTAATGTATATAATATTTGGCAATATGTATTTGTAATATATCATAAAATATATTTGTAATTCATATAATATAAATAACATATTACACTCACCTTCCAGTGACGTCTCTTGATGGTGTTTCTGGTGATCATCATGGTTGCCCAGAACTGAGTGAAGCACTGCTTTAGTTGCTTGAAGTACTTCCTGTAACAGAAAGAGGGCGCTACTGCTTCATATTTAGAGGTCGACGTTAAAGGGAAAGATCATCCAAAATGCCAAACCTTTAATGGTGTATTTTTTCTTTGAACGCAAAAGGAGATATTTTGAAGAATGATTGAACCATTGCCCTAATCAGTTATCAATTATAGTCATGACCATATAGCTATCAATATATATATTCCTTTGTGTTTAACAACAGAAAAAACTCAAAACATGTTTGATTTTCTCAATTTTGTATTGACTATCCTTCTTATCTAATGCTAAAGTGCTGCATACCGAGCCTGATGGCCTCTGATGTGGGACTGGATGACGATGGCCTTTTTTTTAAAGAACTGGAAGTTTCTTCGGCAGATAAAGCCACGGATGTTTCTTTGGATGGTGACTGCTGCCCATGTCTGAGTGCTACTCCATTTTTCCTCCACCCGCTGGTACAGAGTCTCCTTCAGAAACACCTGTGTGTGGGCTCACATTAGTAAATCATCTGAGAGTGGGATCTTAGATGAGAATAAACGAGAGAATAATCCAGACTGAGTTAAATGACTGTACTTTAGTGAGTCCTAGCTGGTACTGGCCGTCCTCTGCTCCAATGGTCTCTAGTAAAGTCACCACCTGCTCTTCAAGAGACTGGTTTACAGGTCTCTGGGACAGTAACACACCATACCTGAAAAAAGACAGAGGAAATGTTATTGAGAAGGCACTGTGGCTCACAGCAAGAGCGTTGCTGTTTCGCATCCCGGCTTGGCATTTCTGAGTTTGAATGTTCCCCCCATGTTCGCATTTCCTCCGGTTGCTCCGGTTTCCCAAACAGTCCAAAGACATGCGGTATAGGTGAATTGAATAAACTAAACTGGCCATAGTGTATGTGTGTGTATGATTATGTATGGGTACTCCCTAGTACTGAGCTACATATACTTGAATAGTTAGCGGTTCATTCCGCTGTAGCAAACTCTGATAAATCAGAGACTAAGCCAAAGGAAATTAAATGAACGAGAATGTTACTGAAACTAAACTATAAAGAATTGGGATTTTAATAATGCATTAATAAATGATTAACTTTAATAAATGCTCTATAAGTATTGCTCATTCTTAGTTCATGTTATTAAACACGTTACTAATAACTAATAAACCCTTATTCCAAAGGGCGACCAAAATTTAGTAGCAAGTTTTTTTTAAGTACAAGCTCTACTGAAATGTACTGAGCACATTCTACTGTATGTTCTAGTCTCTGTGTTGCTGTGTGGTGGGTTACGTGCACTGGGGGTTGTTAAGGTGCCTCTAGTTGGTCACTAGGGTGTTCTGTGTGCCAAGTAACAAGTTAATAATTTCTAAAAATAAAAGCACAACACTTCTTAACCCTTGCGTATTGTTCAAACTGACAACCCTATCATTATTTTGGTGGCTGTTTTTGCCCTATTGACTTCCATTATAATGACTTTTCTTTTTAATTGCAAAGCCATGACAGCATATCATCATGCTTTCTTGATCGTGGGTGGTTTTCGCTGTTGGAGGTGGAAGGTCAAATTTACGATTTTTTGTACTCATGATCATCAGTTGGCACCATCAAAATTTCAGATAGGCCCTTTGCAAACAAACGTTTCTGGCTTTTGCAAGGAGTTCTAAGAAGTTAAACAGCAAATTAAAGTGTGTGCATAAATAAAGTACTATGATTACTACTGTATGTTCTGAGAGCTGAGCTGCTTGTTTTGATTTCTCAAACATATCAAGATAAGCATGCAAAGGTCTCTCTCTCACAAACACAGACAGACACACACAGACATAATACTTCATATAATTTCATATAAAAGCCAGAAAATTGACCTCTTCTCAACAGGGGAACCCACCAACAATAAAGTATGCATGATTATACAGGGTCATGGCTTTGCACATAAAAAATGTTAGAATGGAGGTAAATGGGGCAAAAACAGCCACTAACAAAATGAAAGGGTAGTAAATTTGCCCAGAATGTATTGTGTAGTTTTCAAAGTATTTCAAAATATACTTTTGAATTATACAGTTCAAAGTATTCTCCCAAAATATGTGTCTAAATAAGATTTGTCACCATAAAATCATTCAATTCGCTGAAACACAGAGAAAGTTGTGACTTAAGACTCAAAATCACCCCAGAGTGGTGAAAACACACACAAGGGTTAATAACTTACATACAATATACACTATTATATCTGCAAGTAACAAACAACACAAGCAAATATAAATGCATTGTTGACCAAACATATTGTGTGCTACCTCTCCATGAACTGGGAGAAGGGGATACGAATTGGGAATCCCTCTTTTCGTATGTGAATGGTCTCCAGTATCCCTCCATGCCTCAGCTGTGTGGTTATGTAGTCTACATCAAATATGCCTGGAAGCTGAAACCACAGGAAATATTAAACCGAGGTCTACAGATACAGCTGTGCTTGCTAGAAAGATCATATGTAACCCATTACACACTGGCTAATTACCTTAACATAGTTTGGCTTAAAACATCGTATGAATGTAGTTTTACATCTGAAAACAGACAGAATAGACAGAAGAAAATAAACAGATCTGTGTAGATTTTCACACTGGATCACTATACAGTACTGTGCAAAAGCCTTGAGCCACCACCAGCTTAGTGAGCCTAAGAAACATATGAACAGAAAATATGGGAAATGTGTACACAATATTCAAAACAAAATTACTTTTGGAACCAAAAGACTAGCATCTAACGTGGGTTTAACATGACCTATTTAGCACCAAGCAGTCTTTTCTCAAGTTTTAGCTATTTAATATCAAGCATCTTTCAGAATATCTAAGAGTTCTTCTTTAGATTTAGCATGTTCTATCTTTCTTTGTCTCTCCAGATGAATATCCTACTGCCTATAACACTCCCTATACATACTGTATACAATATTCAGGTCTGGACTCTGTGGAGGCCATTTCATGACTGTCTTTGTTTCATCAGCTTTTTCTCAGTAGCAGTAGGTTTGGGATCATTATCATGCTGAAAAATAAAACTAATACAAATGAGGTGCTTTCTGGTGGGAATTACATGATGAATTAAAACCTGACTGTACTTTTCAGCATTCACAATCCCATCAATTCAGGCAATATTGATAACAGCCCAGGCAGAAATGCAGATCAAACCAAGACAGAAACTATTTGTCTTAAAAAATAATCAAACCCAAAAATGTTAACTAGAACCTCTATTTCTGGTTGCATTTTAATAAAGAAAATGAGAAGTTATATATAATGTCATTATACCCTCACTAAAATAACAAATGTAACCTAAGACTTTAGCACATCACTGTATATCAAATTGGAGATGTCAAATGACAGATGAAATAATTGTGACATTATTTGACCTCTCTAAACGGGTGGTGAGCTCTGTAAGCGACTGCTGAAAGTTAGCAGCGACGGTTGACATCTGGTTCCTGTAACCTCTTGCTCTTCCCAGCTCCTTCTGCTGGATGTACCGCTCTTGAACCTTCCGGAAGAGACCCGACACCATCTACACGAACAAGAAGACACACTCGTATTACCCAGTACAGGTTTTTGTTACCAAACATTGATCCTTTAAATCTTAATGAGACCTAAAGCTTGCATAAATGATATAGGTTGTTGCTGACTCTTTTGTTTTGTTTGGGTTTATTGACAGTCTCATGAATATATAATAGTGGACACATTATTGTGTTTCTCCGCAATCTTGACACATCGCAAATCAGTGAGGACAGTGTGTGTTTGTGTGTGAAGTGAGCATCGATTTACCTGTAAGCGACTGCGAGCAAAGAGCTCTAATACTTCAGGGCGAAACTGGTCGTGATTTTTGTTCAGGAAGTTGTGAACCTGGTAAGGAAAAAATTATAATTTTGAAAATGACTACAGATATTTCAGTAACAAGAATCAGTTTTTTTGTAAAGGGTTAAAACCTTGCGTTTACCTAGGGTACCTTAGCAACTGCTCAAGAGTACATAAGCAACCACACAGCAACACAGAAACACCTCAGTGTCTACATATCAATGCCCTAAAACTACCACAACCACATGAGTAGAAAGTTCTACTATATTAAAAAGCATGCCAATCAACTAAAAAATAATTCATAATAATTTATATTTACACATCTAATTAAAAATAGGGATGAATTCAAAATGTTAAGAACAGGTTCAGAAACTTCTGAAAACAACTGTTTTAATAATTTGGTTGGTAAAGGACAGGAATGTCAAACTCAATTCCTGGAGGGCCGCGGCCCTGCACTGTTTAGTTTCAACCCTCATTAAACACACCTGATCAAACTAATTGAGTCCTTCAGGCTTGTTTGAAAACTACCAGTAAGTGTGTTGAAGCAGGGTGAGAACTAAACTGTGCATGGCTGCGGCCCTCCAGGAATTGAGTTTGACATTCCTGGTACAGGATCTAACATAGACATTGTTGATTTAAAGGAATTTAGCAGCTTAGACAGTTCTTCTTCACCTACTGCTGAAAAACTCTGAAGTTTATCCATTAACGGTCTACAGTGCTCTAATTGGGATGATGCTATAGGAGACAGATTGATGGTGCTTGTTTTTATCTCTAATATCATAAATCTTGATTGTGAAGAAATTCAAAGCAACAAGTCATTACTGCTTTGTTAAGAAATGCATATTGACGCTTTAATTTTAGTTAAATCGGCCACTGTGTTAAACCTTAGGATTGTGGTATTTTTCTATTAAAGTTGAAAATAAGCAGATCTGGCAGACTTTTCTAAAGTTAAGAATACATGACTATATATGACTAATATAATATTAATATATTATTAAAATAAAATAATTACACATTAATGTTCTGCTTCACTTAATATATGGGTTAAAGACAGAACATCTTTAAAAAATAATATTAATGAATTGTTTATATATGGTATACACTAAAACACTGAAATTATTCATTTTAATTTTTTGTTCTTTTTCAGTTCATATATGGGTCAAAGCCAGAACATAAAGGGAAGGGGCGAATAAAGCGGTTCATCATTATTCAGTGTAACATGTATACAGTATTTATGTAAAAATGAAAAGGAAAAAAACGTATTTTTACCTGCACTTGTTAAACTCACAAAAATAACTTGACTTATTGTACTTTATTGGTTTAAAAACCTTTTGTTGATTTGTTAAAGCAAAAGGAGTAGCAACTATTATTATTAATTATGATTATGATTATGATTATGATTATTATTATTATTAACTATTATTTTGTATTTTGTGGTTCACTGTGAGCATTAAAGAGAGTCTTTTAATTTGTCATCAAATGATTCTTTTTTCAAATATGCCTGAAAATATTCATTGACACTTCAGTGAGTGTCCCTACGAGGCTTGAATTAAAATAAAAAACTGTGCACGCTCAGATCAGACTTGCCTGGTACGTGACAGCCCCGGCATAGTGATATATTGTGAACACTGGCAGAGGAATTTTAGGCTTGGTGTAGTAGGGACAGTTGCCATGGTGATAGTGACATTTCTGCAAGAATGTGTGGTCTGTAGCCTGGGACAATAAAGAGAGAGAGAGAGAGAGAGAGAGAGCCAAAGAAAAGGAGAAGCACACACAAAGACGACTCATGAATACATTGTTGTATAAATAATTAGCATTTGAATCAACACTAGGCTATTTTGGTGTATAGGTTTGAGGATATTTAAACGTAACATTAGGGACACACAATAATAACTATACTGAGCTCAACCATAAACCTATGATAAAGATATTGTTTTGTTTTGATAAATTATCTAAAAAGATAAAGATATAGTTATAGTTTTGTTTAACAAAACTAGTGCCTATTTGTGGCCTTAAAGGGGTATCCATCCAGGAATTAGGTGATTATTTTCTTATTTTGCAGAACATTTAAGAAGGTTTTTAGCTAAAACTGTAGTCTTGGTGATTGACAAAATGCAAATTAAAGGTACCAGCACTTTAAGAGTTGAAAAAAGAAATACATGCAACAGACAATAAATGCATGTGACTCCCAATGTTAACATGCATTAATGAAAATGTGTGTTGTATCATTATTCAAAACAGTTCCTGTTTTTGTCCTGGATGCTGTAACATTTTGTGTGTGTGTGTGTTGTAAAATAAAAACTATGTTCATTTGCTACGATTTGAATAATAATGGTGTAAATAATATTGCTGTTGTTTTTTTGCGCCGGACAACATTTCGCTCTTTAAGGAGTCAATGCATCATATGGAGCTGCAGATATTAATTTTGCGTTCCCAGTATGTTTTTGTTTACTCTTAAAGTGATGATAACTGACGTTTTTGTACAACCACGGACCAAATATTAAGCTAAAAAATAGACTTTTAGGGGAAAAAGCCACTTGCTTCTCTGTATCAAGTTAAAAGGATACACTGCAAAAAAAAAAAAAAAAAATTCTTCTTTAGAGGTTTTGTCTTGTTTTTTAGTCCAAATATCCAAAAATTCTTAAATCAAGAAGCTTTTGCATGCTAGATGTGCAAAAATAATGGCTGTTTCTCAATATGCGTTCTTCAGCGATCTTGCATCCTCATGTAACGTCATCATCAACTGCCAAAGTTCAGTTCCAATACTCAAGACCGCAAGAACAGAGGATGTGTCAAATTCTTGATATCAAGAACACACCGATGCAGACTTGAGCGCAAAACTCGCTCGAGAAGTCATTGCGACTGGAGGTGAGAAGCGCAGCATTTTATACAGGTTTATTATTAAAGTTCAGAGATATAACTTATTTATCTCAGGAGTTTCCCTAAATGAAACGGTAATTATAAACATTACCATGAAAATCTTAATAAAGGAATAAACACATTAAGAGTGTTTATTTGCTGAAATTATAATTAAAATCTGTTTTATTTGCATTGTGAAACATATATTTGTAAAGTCTTTAGGCATAGTATATATCGTAAAAAGGGGAAAAGCAATAATAATAATAATAATAATACCTTTTATTTATAGGTGCCTTTCAAGACACTCAAGGACGCCTTACAGTAGATCACAAACACATCATAAAAATACAAGCAATAAAAATAACAGTCAACATAACATCAAACCAGCAAATCATTAAAAGCCATCCTTAACAAAAATGTTTTTATCTGAGATTTAAAATTGGAAATAGAGTCCGCCTGGCGAATGTGTAAAGGCAGGGAGTTCCATAGCTTTGGTGCTGCACAACTAAAAGCCCTGCCACCAAATGACTTCATCTTAAAGCTTGGAACAGACAACAGTTCAGCAGAAGATGATCTCAGTGAGCGTGAAGGAGTGTACAAAAGAAGAAGGTCAGAAAGATAGTGAGGGGCCAAGTTATGAAGAGCTTTGTATGTTAGGAGAAGGATTTTGTATTGTATACGATAGTGAACAGGGAGCCAGTGCAAGTGAAAGAGAATTGGAGTTATATGATCAGAAGTGCGCGAGCAGGTAACTATCCTAGCCGCTGAATTCTGAATTAACTATAGTCTATGGAGTTGCTTATCAGGAATGCCAGATAGGAGAAAGTTACAGTAGTCAATCCGTGATGTAACCAAAGCATGAACAAGCACTTCAGTACTTTGTTGAGATAGTGAAGAGCGAAGTCTTGCAATGTTACGCAGATGAAAAAAGGCAGAACGTGAGATATTACTAATATGAGGACCAAACGAGAGCATGCCATCTAGTATAACCCCAAGACTTTTAACATGACTTTAAATCAGACTTTAAATCATTGTATGAATGCTGTAATGTTTAAATAATTTTTGCTTAAAGATGCGTGAGGGTCATGTGACCATCAGGAAGAACGCAACATCTCATTCATCACAGGACGCGTTCTCTGTCCTCGTGGTCTCCCGAGTTCGTTCTTCCGAGGTGACCTAGCAAGACCGGACTACACAAGAACGCAAGTCCGTTCTCAGCGTTTTGTGAATTGAGAAACAGCCACTGTTTTGTTTTCAGAAATAATGTCAAAATTAATTGAGATTTTCCCTAAAACAAGCTTAATAATCTGCAAATGGTGTAAGCAATATAAACTTACTTCAAAACTTGAAAACAACATTATTTTGTTTGTTTTAATTTTGATATATCATTCAATATCTTTTTAACTGTCTAGGAAATGCTTTTTGATTTAAGAATTCTTAGACATTTGAACTAGAAACCAAACAAAGCTATTTTTTGCAGCGTAGTTCAACCAAAAATGATCATTCAATCTGTTATCACTTCAGTTTGAATTTCTTTCTTCTGTTGAACATAAAAGATGATACAGTATACTGAAGGATGCTTGAAAAGAGCTGCAATTGACTTTAATAGTATTTTTGCATTGTTCCAACTATAGATGTCAATGGCAGCTTTTTTCTTCAGAATTTTTGGTTTTGAGTTTAGCATAAAGGTGATATCCACATGAGTTAAGGTTGAGGAAACATTCTTTAAGACTGTACAAAAGTATTTTGACTTTCAGATTAACACTTGACTGAAATATCTCTAGCACGAAGCTCAAAGGTGCAATTACTTGAGGAAGGGAAGTCTGGTCATCCAGGATGCGAAGGATGCCGTACGGTCGTGCTGAGATGAGATCCAGACAGCCATTAGAGTCTTCCAGCACTATAGGGTACCACTGGATGTGCTCTGCACTGTATTCCTCCTAACACAAACACACACACAACCAGCTATTTCAATCCCCTACAGTACTCATTATTTCCAGTCTTACCTGGGAAGCCATATTTTGGGCTATAATAACTTAAAAGCATAGTCCACCTAAAAATAAAACTTACCATTTACTCTCCCTCATGTGAATCCAGCCTTTTATTAATTTCTCTGTTCCAATGAAAAAACAAAAAAGAAGATATTTTGAAAAATGTTGAATACTACTAGCAATTGACTTCCATTGTAGGAAAAAATACTATGGAAGTCAATGGTCTTTCA
>CAIGQQ010007205.1:5707237-5723968 GCA_903798035.1 Danio albolineatus | reverse complement strand
TGATTGCTGACCTCACTGGAATTGGTTGACACAATTACTACTAAATAACAAAATAAACCTGCAACCCTTTAAGTCTATTTGGTTTAGACATTTACAATTAGTCATTTATCAAGCATATTGTCTATTGTCCTAAATGACTTACAATTGAGAAGACATTCAGCAATTCAACAAGAGGCAATAATTATGCTAATTATTTGAATTGAATTAGGTGCTAGCTAGAGTAAGGGCAGATGTTTTTTTAATTATAATTTTTTTCTGGAGAGAGAGATGAGTGAAGTGCTTCTACAGGTGGTTTGTCAAGCCCACTCACCTGTGTGAAGCACACTTTAGAAATGCATAATGGAATTTTTTTAAGAACGTGTCAGTTGCAGAAAGTATATATATGAGAATAAATTGCTTAGGACAAACACTGACCTGCTCTTGTGCCACCAGGGCTCTGTTCACAAACTGCTGCAGCTGCTCATTGGCGAAGTTTATGCACAGCTGCTCAAAACTGTTCACACACAGGTCCTGTAACACACATTTGTTCAGTTTTCACCCACAGACCTCACAGGGGGCTTCCTATATATACAGTATTGAACAGATGGGAAATTCAGTGCCACTATGCACATGCTGTATATGCTTTAGCTATTAATTTCAAAACAAACAAACAAAAAAAGACACGAAATCTAATAGTAAAACTGACACTTATAGGCCTATAACGAGGAACAGGATACCTCAAAGCCATAAATATCCACAATGCCAACGGTGCTGTCCATCTCTGTGGGGATCAGCCACTCATTGATGCGTTCAAGCAGCCAGTCAAACAGCACAGAGTACAGTGTCTTGGCAATTGCATCTCTAAATCAAGAGCAATCTGTTAGAATTTCTCAAATACATCAAGATTCTGACGGAGTTTCAAACATTTCGTCGGCTAACCTGGATTCAATGGCACTTTCCACAGATAGAGGGCAGTAGATCCTATCATAAGTTGTTTCCTGTGGTAAGATAGAAAAAAACACGTTCTTTGGCTACACTGTACTTGTGTTAAAGGGATATTCTGGGTTAAAAATGTATATTTTATTTAACCACATACCTAGGTTTTTACTTTAGTACTATTGCATTATCATCAATATAATTACTTTATGTAAAAATGACAAAAGGTGAATATTAACACAAACTGTGCCAGCCTTTATTCCTCCAGAAAACATTTTTAAAATGCTGCTTTTCATTTATTTGTTGATCGATTAATATTTGTTATATTATCGACTATGTAAGCTGTAAAGTGTTATGTTAAACTTGTGTTTTTTAATTGTAAAGTTGTTATTTTACAGCTCTTCAGATGTTTTAGCCAGCAACAAATTTGTAAAATTAGACTTTAGACAATAACTTTTTTAAAAGTGTCATTTTTATTAAATTACTTTAAATCACATTAACGACAGAGGAATGCGATCCATGTTTTATAAGACATTACTGACTGGGCTAAAGGAAAGCTCCCAATCATACCTTTCAGCATGGGAAAGAGACTTACAGGTAAATATCACTGTTGAGGAATGGGAATGTGCCTGTTTCTTGGCTCAAACCCAATCTATCAACACTAGATGTAGAATACTACAATATAAATGGATGATAAGGACATATATGACCCCTGTCAAATTACATTAATCCTAACATTCCAGATATCTGTTTAAAATGTCAAGATGAAATTGGCACATTGTTTCATTGCATGTGGGAGTGCAGAGAGCTGCAAATGTTCTGGAAGGAGGTTCTTGATGTGGTTTGTGAAACGACAGGGGTCTATTTTGTAATGATATAAAACTTGATATCCTGTAATGTTCATGGGAGTTTGGTGACAAAAAATAATAATAAAAAACAAAGTTGGAAAAAAAAAGTGTAATTTTTCCTCACTAAAAACATGTTGATATTTAATTCATCTTTATTTCTAAAGCACTTATTACAATGTAGATTGTGTCAAAGCAGCAAATATGTATTGTGTAGTGTTGTTTGTTTACATTAGCAAAACAGTGATTGAAATTACTACAAAAATTTGTCCCATTCACATGTCTTAGTCTAACCTACCAGTTGCTTTTTCATCAGAAAGTTTATCAACATTAATTGTCAACATTATGCTAAAAATGCTGCCAATTGAGCTTAACTGTACTAAACCAGGAATATCCCTTTAATTCAACAAGCATATGAAGAGGTGAATGTGTATTTGTTTGAGTGTGTGCAGCTTGCTCACAGTCACCCGGTGTGTGATGACCGTCTGCAGGGCCTCGGCAGACACCTGGAGGAGGTTTCCCACTCTCCGAGCTTCAGCTTCACTAAAAATACGGGCAACCTCAAACGATTCACTCTAATATTGCAAGGAGACAAACAGACACAGCTTTTCATATAGGATCCTACAAGCTGAAGCTGTCCTTAAATGGGATAATCCAGACATCAGTACCTCATAAGAGCTGAAGCAAATGTTACCCAGCTGCAGGATCGATGACAGAATGGCCCAGATTGTTGCAAGCTGATCTGCATGCAAACCAATTGTCTCCAAGCAGTGGACCAAGAGTATGAAGTCTTGCTTGTCATGTTTACCTAGCAGCTCACATGCCCTGCCCTTTAAAATGTATTTACATTTTAGAAATATCAGACATATATTAGAGCAACTTATGGGCTTGTTTTACCTGGTTGAGGTAGAAGTAAGTTTCAGCTCCTTGCAGGTACAGATCTTGCTTGTCCCACTCATTCATCCCAGCCAACAGCTCATAAAACACATGATAGTTTCTCTCTTCTTTAGCCTAAAGGAACATAATTACATTTTATTCGATTAATTTAAAGGAGCACTCCACTTTTTTTTTTTGGAAATGGGCTCATTTTATAACTCCCCAAGAAATGAAACAGTCAAGTTTCCCCATTTTTTTAAACAATTCAGTCGATATCTATGTCTGGAGCACTTTTAGCTTAGCTTAGCATAGATAATTGAATTGGATTAGACCATTAGCATCTTACTTAAATTTTAAAAATAACAAAATAGTTTTGGCGCCATGGTGGCGTAGTGGGTAGCACGTATGGAGTTTGCATGTTCTCCCCAGGGGTTGTGTGGGTTTCCTCCGGGTGCTCCAGTTTCCCCCACAAGTCCAAAGACATGTGCTACAGGTAAATTGGGTGACCTAATTTGTCCGTAGTGTATGTGTGTGAATGAGTGTGTATGGATGTTTCCCAGACATGGGTTGCAGCTGGAAGGGCATCCACTGCGTAAAACATATGCTGGATAAGTTGGCGGTTCATTCCACTGTGGCGACCCCAGATTAATAAACGAACTAAGCCGAAAAGAAAATGTATGAATGAATGAACGAATAAAATAGTTTCGATAATTTCATATTTAAAGCTCGACTCCTCTGTAGTTACTGAAGACTGGCAGAAAATCAAAAGTTGCTATTTTTTAGGTCGATATATCTAGGAACTATACTCTCATTTTCAGCAGGCGCAATGATATTATGCAGTGCTGTTGGGGGCTATTTTCATGTGTTGCATAATATCATTGTGCCAGCTGCAGCCATGACACAACAGCACAGTTCCTTGATTGTTAAACCAGAATGAGAGTATAGTTCCTAGCCATATCCACCTAGAAGATTTTTTCATTTTCCGTTGGTCTTAGTACACAATGAAAATGATCAAAACTCTGCCCAGCAGGCACAGGACATCAACATGACATCAAATTGATGTTGTACCCCAACGCTGTGACGTTGCATTTTAGGTGGAAATAAAAATCAAGTTGATTTCAGAGCTCAACATCAAACCAACGTCAGTGTCTAACGTCGGACAGAGGTAGGATTTTGTTTACTTTCCAATCTTTCCAACCTAAAAACAACCAAATATCAACATTTAATTAACTAACAGCTTGATGTTGTGTGAATAAATGTCAGTATTTGATATCAATATGATCTATGAATTGGCCCGATGTTGGATTTTGGTCACTTTCCAACACAATCGAAAACTGTTATTGTATGTCAACATTACTTTGTTCTTAGACAGTGGTTAGACACTGAATTTTGGTCACCCGACATCACGACCTAAATCTAACCTAATATTAATGTGTTATGACGTTGTGTGTCTGCTGATTTTTTTTACATTTGTTAACTAAGATGTTAATGGTCTAATCTGATTCAATGATCTTCCACCAGATCAGTCGAACGAAAAGAAATGGTAAAATGTGCCTATTTCAAAAATAAGTAGAGCGCTCCTTTAAGATTCACTAAAGTGCCAGCTTATGAATCAACATCTAACCTGGAAGACGATTCGTGATTTTTCAAGAAGATATTTCGATAGCGACGTTCCGACAACAACACCCCTGAAAACAAAATGACAAAAGATAAGTTCATGTTCACCACCCCTGAAATCCCATTAACGATATGCAACGTACTTACTGGAGTATGTGGATGTGTAGGTACTTTCCAAATCGGCTTGAGTTGTTGTTCAGTATTGTTTTGGCATTACCAAAGCTCTCAAGAATAGGCAAAACCTCCATTGGCTGATGAGGGGCAGATTATCCATTTGAGTTATGACATTCTTCATATTTCAAACCTAAACTTCCATATGGCTTGATAAATTGATTTACCTGTCGCAATTTATCATTTCTGCCCTGATACATGGAACTCAGGAAGTGGACAATAAGCTTGGTCGCCTCTGTCTTGCCTGATCCACTTTGTCCACTGTTGAGACAATCTACATTTATTCAAATGTATAATATAGAAATACAGTACCTTTATGTAATGGACATTGGTTGTTATTATTAGGGCCAGACGGAATCTGCGGACATTTTTTGCTATTTCTGCGGAGAATTTTGTTAAAAATCTGCGGATTTATTCGGAATTATTTTAAGAACATCATAACAAAATAAATTATATATAAAATAAAAAGTAATAAATTTGTAACTTTTATTTAATGTTTACAATGTGAATGCAATTAGATCCACTTTATTTGGTAAACAAAGCAAGTCTCTCGAAAAAAATCTCTACTAAAAGACAGAAAATATTACCTTACAAACTGTATTGTAAATAAAACATATGAATATTTTCATATTAATCAATATTTTTACTGAAATTAATTTGAAAACTGAATAAATATAAATGTACACACATTTACACCAGTAAATAAACAGAATCAATGATGGGCTAAAAATCTGCGAAAATCTGCTGAATTCTGAGCGTGCAGATTCTGTGTGGCCCTTGTTATTATATATGCACTGTAAATGCATATGTAACATACTTCTAACCTTATGATAATGCAGTGCTCCTGCGGGGTAGTTTGAGACTGGCAAAAGGCAGCATCCGCTATGGCATATATATGACTGCCAAAAAACATATGTCTTTTAACATCACTGCTAAAAGATTTACAAAATAACAATATAAAAATATCATCTGTAGTCACTCACGGTGGATTATTGTGCTTCTCTTTACCCTGGTATTGCTGCCTCAGTTCTTCAGTATAGATGTTGATAGGCTTGAAGGGGTTGATGGACAGGAGCATATTGCCAATATATGTCTGTTGGATTTATTAAAGGGTCACTTCACCCAAAAATCTGAATTATGTTATTAATTACTCACCCTCATGTTGTTCCAATCCCCTGAGACCTTTGTTCATATTCAGAACACAAATTAAAACATGCTGTTGTGAGACGTCCAAAGTCCAGAAAAGAAATCATGAATACAACCAAAACATTCCAATTGACTTCAGTACTTCAACTGTAATCTCAGAAATAGGCCTGTCACAATAATCAATATATCGACTTATCGCACAACACATGAACATGACCACAATAATTTTTGATGATGCAATATATATCGCCCATAAATAAAAACAATTCTAGCAATATTATATCTCTATTGGAGGTGTCAGTATGGTTAAAAAACATTATAGTGTTTACTGTAAATTACTTGAGTATATTTTAATTTGGGTGTCTGACAACTAAAGACAGATCTGGTAGCAGATATCGCAGCCTCTGTTACTTTTTACCTCGCACTTTTTTGTTAAAATGTATTATTATTTATAATAGAAACGTGTTTTAACATTCTGATTCCAATGCCTGATGTACTTGAATTATGATGATATTATATTGTCATTCTGGCATAAAATGGTCTTAAAACGACAATAATATCGTTTATCACAATATATTTTTGGAGCAATATATCGTACAATACAAAATAGATATCGTGACAGGCCTACTCAGAAAGCTCCAAGAACACTTTTGTGCACAAAAAAAACTGTAAAAATTACATCCGGTTGTTGTATTTCTGGACATTGAATGTCTTGGGAGCATTGCACCCTATTAAGAAATGAGAGAGTTCTCGGATTTCATTAAAAAGATCTTAATTTGTCCTCAGGGCACATGATTGGAATGACATGAGAGCAAGTACAGTAATTAATAAGATAATTAAAAAATTTTAGGTGAACTAACCCTTCAAATGTTTTAATAACAGTTGGATAAAACAAAACAACTGAGTGATAAAAAAATATCTGATTGTCTAGAAAAGGTCATGCATACATAAATAGAATCCCGATGAAATCGCTTCTTCAGATTTAGCAGAACAGAACTCTCACACACCTCTCTGGGAAAAGATGGACACTTTGGTTAAAGTAACGTTTTAGGCAATTAAACAATGCTTAAAATCAAACAGCTTTGTTTATATAATCAGCATTTTACTGTGGCTTTTGTTGTAATGTCTACATGAGGAAGTTTACATCAGGTGATTGCTGTGATGACTCACTCCAGCTGTGCCAAATCTTCCACCTCATCCACCTCCACAGCCTGACTGCTTCCTGGCATCATTACCTGTGGCAAAAAGTAAAGTAAGCAGAGCTGAGCTGTCACTGTGAGCTCCCGAAGGGCAGACCTGTGGATAACACCCACGCTCTTTCCCAGCTAGGACTTCCTCCTCGGATTCAAACAAACATTGCAGATGATTTTTATTTTTATTTTTGCTGAATCAAATATCAAAAATCTAAGTTTGCTAAATTAAACTTAACAAGTATTATGTTAAAAGTGCTCTAAACTAAATTTGAAAAAACACTTTTGACCACGGTGAGTGCTACAAAACATTTTTTGAGGGCAGCAGGGGATGCTCAACCTGCGGTCTGTGTGAGTCCTGGCCTGAATCATGGCCTCTCAATCATCCCCATCCACTGAACTGGCTGTTTCACTGTCTCTTCGCTCCACCAATAGCTAGTGTGTGGTGAGTGCACTAGCGTCATTGTCCTGTGGCTGCCGTCGCATCATCCAGGTGGATGCTGAGCACTGGTGGTGGTGTGTAGAGACCCCCCCGTGATTGTAAAGTGCTTTGGGTGTATGACAATACACGATAAATGCGCTATATAAATCCAACTACATTACATTCAGCCAATCAGCAATAAGGGCTGTGTCTAGTAACTTAAGGGGCAAAGTCCTGTTAAAGTCCACATGAACCGGAAGTTGCTGAGACTTTTATTTTATTATGCTGATGTAATCCTAATAAAAATGGGACATTGAGTGGGACTTTCTTTTTTGCACAATTTCCCTTGTAGCAAACTAACAGTAAGAGGGGCTTGGTTAAAAATATTGTGGCGGAAGCTGTAAAACATCAAGGTTATGAGCGTGTTTGTTTTCTTGCTTTCAAATATCACCATCATTTGGCAAAAATCAGTTAGTACACTCTGGATATTTCATACCTGTGTGCTGTTAAGTCTCTCCTCTAGCATGTTTTGCGTCGGATCTTCCGATTCCCATGGACCTCTTCCATTATGGGTTGGAATAATGTGAGCATGTTCATCATCTTGATACACGGTCCATTTAGTGAGTTTCTCCACTGTTTGGTGGGGCAAGAGGTTCTCGGAGCGTAGCCAGTCTTGAGGATCCCCACACATCTGCTGAGTCTGCGCCCAGTGCATCTCCATTGGGGAGGGCAAAAGACCCTCACCCATCAGCTCTGCCACCTCTCGGTCTACATCCTCCTCATAGGCAGGTCTGATTCCTGCATCCCTCCATGTCTCTGGTTCTACTGGTACTGTTGCCTTCCTTAGATTCCTCTCCACTTCATTGTTCTGTCCTGTACTTACACCATTAAGTAAAGGTTTAGACATCGGCAGCTTGGTGAGGTTTACCTGCGATCCCCCAAGTTTTCCCTTTGCAGCTTGTAGTATGCTTGTACCCTCTTTGATGCCTGATGTTGGCTCTCTAGTGTCTGCTTTGACCTCTGTTTGCCTCTCAATCCCTCGAGATTTCAGGCTGTCAGTCTTATCAATGCCGTTCACTTGAGTGCTTTTCTTTACAGATTTTAGCAGGCTAAGGTCTGGCTTGACTGGAAGAACCAGACGAGCACCTGGCTTTGGTGGTTTACGCTCCGTGGTGCCTTCATTGCCTTTGCTGGTGCCAGTCAAGGGAACGGTGGCTTCCTTTGCCTTGCCAATTTTGTTCATCCTTGGTAACACAATTGCATATTTGGCATCTCCTGGGTTGGTCTTTTCCTCTACATCTTGTGGAGATGAACAAGGGTCATCAGAGGAATCTCCCTGGGGATGAGCTGTAGCATCCTCTTCATTCTTGGAATCCTTTGAGATTGATTCTTCCTTCTTTAATTTTCCATTACTTGACATTTTCATAAGCATCTTATGTCGAATGAGATTCTTCTTTTTCTTGTCTCTGCTACCCTTCTTTTTCAGTGCCAAAGCAGGGAGCCATTTTGAGACCCCAATGGCTTGGGTGACAGCTGATAGTTTTCTTCGAACATGTATGCTCTTTGGCATTTTCTTCTGAATCCATCCTGAAACACGGCGCAAGGTCGTCATGCCTCTTTTCCGGGCCACTAAACGCTCGGTTGACTTTGAAGGCATCTCTTCTTCAGGCTCAGCTTCATCTTCCACTATTTTCTCAGATACATCTTGTTTTAGTTCTTCAACAGCATCTTCAGTGTCTTTTGGAGGTTTCTCTTTCACACTTTTATCAGCTTTTCCTTTGCCTTTCATTGAAAACAGCATCCGAGGCTGCTTGTTCAACAACCCTTTGGGGCCTTTTGTTGTGGTGGCTTCTTTATCTTCCTGTTGATCTGCCTCCTCTGTCTTGGCCATAGCCTTTGTTTTACTTGCCAACTGTAGAATTTGAGACTTACCTTTGGTGGTGCTACCTTTGGAGAGAGCCATAGCTTTCATTTGTACTGCTTTTGAAGAAACAGTGCCTTCTTTAGGGTCCTCTCCTTTCGGAGGCCCCTTCTTTTGTAATATTTTGGATTTTAACATCTTTTTTTGTCCCTGGAGATGGACTGACAGATTAAGCGGTGCTGTTTTCGCTGTTGAGCGTGTCGTCTCTCCCGGAGTGCTCACCTCCCCTTCATGACTCAGTACCTCCTGTGAATCTACTTCTTCTGCACTGCTAACAGGTTCTTCTATGCTTTTACTTTCAGTAGGCACATCAGAAGTGCCCTCTCCTTCACTTGTCTTCTGTTCTTCTTCTTCTTCTTCTTCCTCCCCTTCAGCTTTTTTGTCTACATCTGACTGCTCTTCTTGACCACTTATTGCACTTGCGTCAGTCTCCTGAGTGTCCTCAACACCGTTTGACCCCTCCTTCTTCTCATCCTTGAATTCTTCATCACTTTCCTTCTCTGAACTCTCGGCTTTCTCGCTCTCAGATTCGTCCTCTTCTGTATCAACCACTTTAGCACCTCTCCTTCTTCCGCCTTTTGCTGGAGTTTTGCTTTGTTTTTCTTTCTGGTCGGGTTTTGATTTGGTTTTGACTTTCCCAGCTCTCCCTTTACCCGTATTGCCATTATTCACCTTGGCAGGTAAGTTTTTGCCATTTTGCTTTCTCGCTTTCTGTCTAGAGGTCTCCATCTCAGTCTCTTCCACCTCTGGTGCCTCCATTTGTTCACTTTTCACAGTTTTCTTCTCATCTTTTTTGTTCTTCCCTTTCCCTGCTATCTCTTCCTTCTTTGAAGATTTATCCCCTTTTCCTTTCCCACTTTCATTATTATTTTGAGATTCCTTCTTTCCTCGTTTTTGAGCGGGTTCTTTTTTGTCAGTCTTTTCTGTCACCGCTTTCTGTTTCCCTCCTCTGCCCCTGTTGGGGGGTTTCGCCGGAGGCATGATTTTAGGTCAAAATAACCTCACAGGCCCTTTTTCTGACTTTGTCCCTCGATGTCAGGACATTTCTTTGAAGATCTAAAAAATAATCAAATATTTTTACAGATTAAGTGATTTCAGAAATAAGCATCAAGAAGGTATCCAAAATGCTATTTATTCTGTCCACAAAACCTTTGCTAATTTTAAACCTTTGTACTGGACAGGTGAAACTGATTCTTATCAGCAACCTAAACTGCCATGGGTAGAGATCATATGTCATGTCTTTCAACTACAGTGCAAGGTGTACTTGACCTAATAGTCACCATTAGGGCTAGGTTTCAGGCTTTTCACTCTCAATAATGCCATTAGAGATGTGACTTTAGATATCGACAGATCAAGTATACATATACTTGATTTAAGGTATTTAACATGAAACTTCCAATTATTCAAACTGCATCTGTTTCAAGATATACTCAAAAACTAAATTAAATGTGGGTTGACTCAAGAATCACATGAAAATGAACAACCAGCAAAAACAACTTCCAACCTAGGCTTACTTCCATTTAATACCAAATGGCCTACCTGTCTTCTCAGCAAAATACGAGGCATTGAGGGAGCTTTGAGAGGATTTCTGCTAGTCCTAAACACTCCATGGATTCCTCCCGTGACTGGACACAAACACCTACTCTGTCTCTCTTGCACACACACACACCCACACAATCATCCATAGACATTCAAAGGCTTTAGTGAATAATTTATATTTGACGGGACACCATATATTTATGCAGCCATTCATATCGTCAGCTGCCGAACAGACGGTGGAAAGGTGAGAGGCTTCACTGCAGGGGTGACAAAAGGTGTTGATACATGAGAGAGCTGGAGAAGCTCTCTGACAGATGCTTACACACACAAGGAAATTCCAGAAGACATTTCTTTAATAAATTTTCAAAAACATTCGACCCTTTGCCATCATAAGGTTATGTCTATTTAAGTATGTAGGACAAAATATTGAGTGAGGAAATGCCAGTTTTTAAATGAATTGATCTGTACAACTAAAAAAACTAAATGAGTAAGTTCTCAGTGGGTTTTGAAATTCTCTTTGCTGTTTGGCCAATGGCGTAAACAGCTATTCTCCAGGATTTACTAAGGGATGGTGTCCAATATCAGGCAAACATCTGAGCTACTGCGATTAGGGAACAAAGCAACTCTCAATAATAGATGATCAAAACTCTTGGCTATGTGTATGACAATCTACCCAAGCAAAGGATCTATTATTTTTTTTTATTTTTATTAAACTTCAAAAAAGCTACAACCCCCTTTTATAAGCAGCAATAGAAATCCTAGACAGGTTTAAATTTTTCGGCTAACTTAAAGATGTAAAGGTATATAACTATAACTAAACAAAAAAATTTAATATACTGAAAAGTTAGAACTTTCTATTTTACATAAAAATGTCCCTTTAATGGCTTGTCTTGACTTATAATAACAAAATATTCACAATAAACAGGCAAACTCCAAAAGATCAGCAGGAAAACAATATTTTTGGATGTTTTTGCAAAAAGACCATAACACCATACTTAGCCTACTTAAAAAATATGTTTTGACTATATTTTCAGTGGCTTGTGTAATACATATGCATGCCTCATTGAACCAAATTCACATAGATAATAAAATTATGTCATTTGATAATAAAACTTATTTTAGTTTTCAGAGTTTATGGACGATCATTGGATTCTGACGTATACAGTAACTGTGATGGGCGATTTCAACAGACGGGATTCTCAAATAAAATCTTATTATGACATAAAAAGGAGGATTTTGCAGAACTGTGACAAGTTTGTATCCATGCAAAGATCACACTCACTGTTTAACTTGTGCAAGTAGGGATCTAACACACTCTACGAGTCTCACACTCACTATGAGTCTAATCTAAATTTACTTTTAAACACAAATTTGACAAGAAAACACTGTCTTACAGTCATTTACTATTATTTGATGCCTGTCAGCTTCAGACCTCTGTATTCATGGGTGCAATCATAAATTGACAATGGTTTGAACGATTATGAGAGGGTATTTAATTTATGTTAATAATAACTTATAATTACCCACCCATAATTCGTACCCTGCTCTCAGGTAATTTAACCAGGCACCAAGCATCTTGTCTGCTTTTAAGTCATCAGAATATTCAGGAAAGATGCATTATAGATTAATTCAGTGCCACTCTGAAGAGGCATAAGGTCAGTTTAACTGTCTCTTTTGTTAGTTTAACTACTTTAATGTAGTCATCACGTTGCTGTCGGCCTCAAATTGGGAGGGATTTGGATCCTATTAAGACGTCAGGAAATTAAAAAAAAAAAAAGACTTCTTATCTTTATATTACTCCAATATAACTGTGGACACACTTTACACAATTCTGTCCAAACAGCTCCCAAAAGATGATTTTCATCATAGGTGATGAATACAACTCATTTAACACACAACTCATTATAAGTTGTGGACATATAGTGAACATAAAGGTTTTTTTTTAACTTTATTTGAAATTATTGTAATTGTACATGTGTATTTCTGAGTAGATCATTGGAGACACGAGGTATATGGGTCCGTTTACACCTGGTCACCTACTACATTCTTTAAAACATCCGATTTCTGATTTTAACTTAATTTCCTCATTTCATTGTCAAAAACTAAAAGAAACAAAATATTAAAACAAAACAAACATCTCAAGCTGCCATCTGAGGCCTTCTGTAGCTTATGCATTTGTGCTTATATGTACACACGACAATCATTAGTCGCCACAATCAACTTTTTTTTTTTTTAAATTTTGGGAGGAGTAATATTAGCATATCGTCACCTGGGAATTATAAGGTTCTGTCTGCTTTCTGAATGATTTTGAGATATTGAACTTCAAAGTTTTTGCATCCCATAGCAAACAGTACGTGTGTAACATTTGTTTTTTAAATAAAAAGTCTTAAAAATGTAAACAACTTACAAAAAACATCACATAATGTAAATAAGTTCTCAATTAATAAGAATATGTCAATAACTTGACAAAAATGTCAAATAGAATCTTATAATTCTATGGTTGACGATATGTAGTTTAACTACCAGATGCGTTTAAATCCGTGTATCATTCGTTCAATCGTTTTTTCAAAATCAAACCAAAAATTAAAAAACAAAAAAAACAACTTGTTTTTCCATTATTTGTTTCCTGAAAGAAAAGGAAAAGACGAATAATGACTCTTTATCTGATTTTCTGATCTTGCGTTCAGATCAAAAAAAGAAAAAACAAATAACGAGATTAGACTGATTTTAATTTTGATTTTTTTAATTTATCCAAATTGCCATGACTGAAGAAAACGGCCAATTTTATGTTTTTCATTTGCTCACAAAAAAAATGAAAAAAACGAGATTTTGGCTTTATTTTCGTTTTTTGATTTTAGGGAAGGAAAACGGATAAAGGACTATAAAATTCATTATACACATGTAGGCGTGCTGAAACGGCCATTTCCCTCTGATTGGTCAACCAAATCTGAGCTCGTGACGATGCACTCAAAATAAAAGTCCTCTGCGGCTTTGTTTGAATTATTATTATTTAATAATATAAGTTTTTGGTTTAAATTTGAAAAAAGATTGAACAAATGATACACAGATTAGTAAATAATACTTAACATCCAATTTAGATGCAGACTGAAAATAATTAAGACCGTTATGTTGCTTAAAAGTAGCTTTGTTGATGACGTTATTGCTTACACTTATACTGCTCGCGGCGCCATCTTGCGGATCCCCCTGTCAACGCTCCTCATGACGAGATGCTCAGCCAGTGACGTCGCGTTCTAAACATTCGATCTGCTTTCAGTTAAAGCCCTGACGGTTTCTCTCAGTGTTGTCAGTTGTCAAGGTGTTGCTGTTTGTACTTGACCAAG
The DNA here is from genome assembly GCA_903798035.1 of Danio albolineatus. Taxonomy (NCBI): domain Eukaryota; kingdom Metazoa; phylum Chordata; class Actinopteri; order Cypriniformes; family Danionidae; genus Danio; species Danio albolineatus. Next base: position 5,709,986 of record CAIGQQ010007205.1, on the reverse strand, counting down.
GTGAGTTCAATACCGAGACGGTACGAGTGGAGCCACGCCAATCTCATGAAGTCCGCTTCGTGAAGCTTCACCCGGGCCCGTCTGTGCTGTAGTTCCTCGCGGTTTGCGTACGTAAACGCAACATCGCGAGGAATATTACGTGTTTGTTGCTCGAAATGTGCCGCCGAGCAACATTCCGGTGAACACCGGCACGGACTGGCGCCCGGTCGGCTCGTGCACTCCCTGGGGCGAGGCGTCCGTGCACCCTAGGCAGGGAGCAACACGGGCTCTGAGGACCCTCAGGGAAACACGGGAGGCCGGTACAGTGGGACCTGCTGCGAGGGTTATGGTGGGTGGGAGCAGCGTGGCCCACTTTAGCTTCTATTTTAAACTATAGTTTTAAACTTTAGTTTACTATAGTCTAAAATAGACAATAGGGCCTTTGTGGGAACTGTTTAATCTTTTGTTTTGTTTTACAGAAGGCCAGGGTTGTGGAGCAAAGAAGACAACTCAAGACAATCGCGATTTTCGGTTTGTTGTTTTCAGATGAGTTTGCAAAATCAAACAGAATAAAGTTCTCTTTAAACACCTCAGTTGTGTTTTCATTTGTCCCAGAGCACACTGTCGTAGCCTACATGGTCATAACGTTGAATGGGTTTGGTAGACAATATTAAAGTGGTCCAACAAATAAGTAGCTGTTATAAATATACCTTAATTTTTCTCCAGAGCATTAAAACTCTTAATAAAATTAATGAATAAGGTTTTTGAAAATGGTATATGTAACGATATCATAGCTGCACTGCAAATTACATCTGGTTTCTCCTGGGAAATCCAGCTGTCGACTGTAGTTCTAGTTCAGAAATGCGTTTAGCATAGGCTGCTGTTTTTATAAAGGAAGCCTGTCAGGTTTTTAAGAAATGGCATCAACGATCTAACCAGTGAGGTGGATGAATTAACATTAAACTGTACATAATTCTTAGAGAGTAACGTTTAATCTACAGTTAAAGTTAATAAGAAAAGCAGGAAGAATACAAACGGGGGATATTAACTGCTTCTCTTCATGTGAGCTTGTTCTTAGTGTTTCACAGTAATTCATAGTAATGGCGATAGTTTTACTCGTTTGGTGAGCTTTGCTAACCACGAACATTGGTGGGAGCTACGATATAAGCTGTAGGCCAAGATTAGCTAAAGATAGCCTAGAGTAAATATTTATAAAGCTGATGAGTAATTAAAACTATGAAGAAAACATGTATGCCCTCAAACGCAAACCGAGTGGTCTCAGAAGGGCCAATACATCACTGTCGCACAGCAGTTCTTATAAGTGACCACTAGGTGGGGATCTTATGCTGTGGTTGGGAATACTGTTTACTAGAGAGATTTTCTGGACTTCTCTATACCAAACAATACATTTAAATCAACTGGATTAGACTTGTTAAATATCCAGCCTCTACTGGGAATATGATTCCCCTTCATATTTTACCTAGTTTGGTTGTTAAACATTCTTTTCATTACTTGTAATTTTGATACTAACAAAATACCTGTGAAACTTTCATCATTTCACCCTCAGGCTTTTTCAGCATGGAGTTTGATTTACAAACAGTTTTTCACCACACTTTTACTTTATTTGGAATAAAATGGACAATTTATATCAAGAAATACTTCTTTTTTTTATTTATTTTCTTGATAACTGGTATCGAAATAACATTGTATTGGTAAACCAATGGTTTAATTCAGATGGTCTTCTTTTCATCTATGAGGAATTCTTAACAACATATAATTTTCCCATACCACCAAAGAACTTTACAATGGTTTTGGTGCAATCTCTCCTTAAATATGTATGTTGTATAAACATCAAAACAGATTGAATTATCAGCTATTGCCACAATTATCACACAGTGACTCTCCGACAGGTAAAATATGCTTTTCCTAGTTGTAAGAATAATAACAGATCAATAAAAGCTCTTTTCCAGAAAGATGCTGCATCAAAACCAAATGCAATCGCAAACTGGAATCAATTTATGAGTGATGTTGTTTGCAGAAAGGTTTGGCTTCTGCCTAATCGCTATCAACAAACAAGGTTAAAGAGATCTTTGTTTAAACTCCTTCACAGAATACATCCTGCCAAACTTTATCTGACTAAATGTTAAACAGATTTAGATGGGAGATGTGGCTTTTGCAAGCAGAGGCCAGAAAGCGCTGTTCCTTTATTCTGGTATTGCCCTTATGTGTCATTTTTTGGGGGGGGGGAGAAATGTAATTGACTTTATTGGTGTTAATATTGATGAAAATATTACTTTACACTGGAAAGATGATCTTTCAGGAATTTTTGAAGCTTAGACAAAAAGTCCTAAACATTTATTTATTCATTTCTTTATTTTAATGGACAAATTTCATGTTTATAAACATACATTTTCAGAAAAAAAAAGGCTATGTGAATTGTTCAAGCCTGTATATCATTTAATATATTGCTGTGATACTGATTATATATCCCCCTAGGCTTGAAATTTGCTCCACATTTGTTGTACTTGACTTGCATTGTATTTTTTGACATTATTCAATATAACATAAATAAAAAATGGATGCGTTGGGTAGTGTCATCAGGGCCCCTTATAATATCTCTGGGGGACCCAAAACTGCTTGGGCCCTTAGAATCGTCCTAACTTTTCCCCTCCTAGCGGCGCCCCTGAGAACCTGGTTTGAGTAATTGTTTCTAAGCAAGGCCTATAATAATAATAATAATAATAATAATAATAATAATAATAATAATAAT
>CAIGQQ010007205.1:5693341-5705657 GCA_903798035.1 Danio albolineatus | reverse complement strand
GCGTGCTAATCATATCACAAGCTCCTCTCGAAATTAGTTTATGAAACGTCACTTAAACTTTATAACTGATTTTAGGAAGATGCACTCCTACTGCAGAATCATCCTAATCGATCTACATTATAAATACTTTTCAAACAAAGATATTTAAGTTATCTTGTGATATTGTATTGATATAGCAATATACAAGGGGATTAAAAAAATACCACAATTTTGGGGTTGATGTCACTCGTGTGTCTGGAGGGGGTCTTATGGAACATCTATGAACTTGTCTTCTACTGAAAAAAACTTTAAGTACTTTTCACATTAATTAATTACCCAAGGTTCCATCATGTTTCTTTGATTAAATACAAATTTTCAAAGTTGTGGTATTCTTTTTGAATCACCCTGTGTATATAGCAAAAAAAGGTAATTTTTTTTATTTTATACCTTTATTTCGATGGTCCATTTGAGTATTAGTAGACTGTCTATTTAACATCTGTTGATACTGACATTCAACAGACATTTAACTGACAATAATAAACTTTGTAAGTACATGTCAACTTAGGGTGCTTTCACACTTGGTTCAATTGCCTGGACCGTACCCAAGTTCCATTGTCCGCCCTTGCCACCTTCTGAGTTGGTTTGTGTTCACACTGTCTTTTTCCCTTCTGAACCCCGGTACGCTTGCGTCATCAAGACTCTGTTTTGTGTATGGCTGTTGCCAGGTGACGGACACGAAAGCAAAGCGCCAAAATGGAAAGACATCTGCACTCCCCACATCTCGGTCGTTTCGCTTTTACTGAACCTTTTGGTTTTGGACATACAGAAAGCGACTCGCGTTTATCTGCCGCAAAAATAATATAAACATTCAAAACATCACGCGATGTCTGCAGAAGCTGTTTTTGGAGGAGACAAGCAGACATTATCACTGTTTGTACTGGGTCAGTCCCGCTTGTCGTCAGGGTAGGTGACATACACACGCGAATGAACGTTATGAAAACTAAAGTTTGTTGTAGAGTTGGCGTTTCACTTCCGGCTTGCATTCATACTACAAGTGAACCGTACCCCAGACCACCTCTTTCAGGCGGATTCGGGTACGGTACACAGGTGCTCACCCGAGTTCAGAAGACGTGTTCACACTAGCTAAACGTACCGTACTATAACTCAAACGAACCCGGGTGCGGACCAAAAGTGCTAGTGTGAAAGCACCCTTACACCAACCCTACCCCTAACCCCAACCCTAACCCCAACCAAACAGTCTACTTATACTCTAATGAGAATTAGTTGCAATGTAACTTAAATTCAACAAACAGACCATCGAAATAAAGTGTGACCAAAAAAAATTTCACAATGCTAGATTTTTCCGATATCATGCAGCCCTAGCATACCATCAAAACTGCATAGCAAGGTGCTTAGACACTTAGATTTAATGCAAACATTATTTTGATCGAGCTTACTGACGACCAAAACATGAATAGTGGATATTGCATATTCTTTATATTTTAATTAGACTTCTGTCGGACTCCTCTATAATAAGTAATACGTACTGTATATTCTTCAAAAAAACAAAGAAAAAGACAGTTTGTGTGAAAAATCGTTTTACTGAGAAGACTGTAGTGTGAAATTAGAAAGAATAATAATTAGTGTTTTCATACATAATAATCATGTTTCTACAAAAATATATTCTAGACCTCCCCCCCAAAGAAAACGCTAAAAAAGCATTTCAGGAGACAGTACCAAAATATTTCCTCAGATCAGAAAATACGGCCCTCCGTAGAAGTAACCCACCGTCCACAAAAACAGGTACGGATTTAGTCTTTTCATATACACATATATTAAAAACATTTGACTACAATATTTTTAAAATTACATTCCTAGATTACATCGTCCATTGGTGGCATAACAAAAACAGAATTACGTTAAAAGAAATAAAATAAAAACAGAAAATAAAACCGAAAATCAAAACCTAGCCCCTCAGAAAGCTGTACACCCTAGAAACTACAGCATACGTACTACACAGTAGTGTACAAGTACCTATAAGAACTTGACTCTTGGACGGGGAAAAGGCAACACTACTTTGTGGAATACTTAAAATGTGTATGCGGTTTAACATTAGCGTCTAGTGCTAATGCTGTCTTAGTCGTCCAACCCTAACTGGCCAGCAACTGCTCATGGCATCCAAACGCAAGTATTTTACACCATCTATGCAAACTCTGAGGTCATTGATCAGGTACAAAAGGGAAGTCATGCATTAAAAAAATAAGTTAAAAAGGAAACTGCGAGTCTTTGAAATGCCGCTGTGTTTGCTGAGGTGTTGCGAGCGGCTAGCGTGTGATGGAGTGAGTGGAAATACAGTGTTTGGTCTTGGCAGGCACTGGTGGTGGTCCCTCGCTCTCTCCTGTCCTGTCTGGGCATAGGAGGTTTCGCTCTCTTTGTCATGGTTCAGTAGTGGTAACTAGCAGTAGTGTTCAGATCGGAAGCAAGTCTAGAATGATGAGCGAATCCACAATCATTCAGGCACTGGGAATTAAAAAAAGGCTCAATCTGTGGACAGAAGACAAAAACACACACAATATATATACATTATTAATGCTGTCAAATGTTTAATGATGATTAATAGCATCCAAAATAAAAGTCTGTATTCAGGTAATGTGTGTGTGCTCACTGCAGGGTTCCCACACTTTCATCAACAGCTGATTCAAGAACTTTAAGCACAATTCATTTGAAATCAGGCACCTTTATAATTCATACCCCAGCATATGTAGCATCATGAAAGTCCTCACTGTGCTTAACATTTCACTTACACTTAATATTTGTTACAAATGTAGTTTTCAAAAAAGTATTTTTCAAAAAGAGACTGTTTTAAACAGTCATGGTCATAGAACTTTAATAAAGTTAGATGAATTCAATACTTGTAATATTCAAATGTGGTTTCTGAAATATTGATAAAATGTGCATTATTTGTCAGTGTTATTGTTCAAGATTTAAACATACGATTTTTAAAATGTAAGCATTTCTGTTTTTGTAATGTTTCTGACATTTGACTCCAATTGTTGAAATAAAACCATAAACAAATTGCTTAAAATTGAATTCAAGCACCTTCAAGGACCTAAGTTTGTTTTTAAGTTACTTTCCAGGCCTTTAAACCACATGTCTGGAAATCAAGTACTTTCAGGTTCTTTCAAGAAGTATGGGAACCCTGACTGTGTGTAATTAATACTGTGTATAATAAATATACAAAATACGTCCATATTTACATATAAATGCTTAAAATATTTACATATTTATATATAATGTGCAAAAATGTCAATTACTAAATAAAAATAAACACTTTCTCAAATATATACATGCTTGTGTTTACATATGCACAGTACACATATACAGTCAAGCCTGAAATTATTTTTTCTTTTTGTTCAAATGTAAATAAAAGCAGAATTTTTATTTTTATTTTTCACAATGATGTGCATCTTGTACATCATCTTATTATCTTTTGGAAGAACCCCGTGTCATTTCCAGCCAAAAGGAAAAGAAAATTGCTGGTTGAATAAAAGTAACTAAAAGTCAGAATTTGCCAGGGGTATGAATAATTTGAGTAAATGTTAAAAAGTATTTAGTATTTGATTAATCTTGTGACAGCACCACTTTCCAATTTTCCACATTACAATAATGCGAAGATTAACAATAAAGTTCTAAATAATAATATGGAAACACTTCATATACAATTAAATTAAACTTTAAAACATAAATATTAATATTTTTATCAGACCATTGTACGTGATATATTTATGTTCCTTATTTCTGATCACTTTTTTTTCATTTCTATTTTGTAACAGCCTTCAGAGTGAAAAGTCAAGTAAGAATGTCAATGTAGAGGGAAATGTAACAGACAGTAAAGCCTTTGAACTTTACATTTACCTTGTAGTTTATGAAAAGCAGCCTTTAATGAATATTTAATAAACATATTTTATGAAGTGGCTTAAGACCAAAATAAACGTATTAAAAGACAACTTTGTTTTGTATGTTTCAGCATATTTCTCCCATTTGTAGTTATTTTTAAAACAATCACTTATTATATAGTAATTTTGATACAGTTGTGTTATTGTTTGCTTTAATATTTATATTATAATTTTAATAGCGTTGATAGATTTTTAAGAATCTTTTTCAAGAAGAAATGTAGAGTAAAAAGATTTAAAATGTTTTAATCTACAATTTTACATTATTATTATTATGAATAATAAAACTAAAAATATAAATAATAATAGTATTATTAATAATACAAGTATATCATTATCATTATTTAATTGTTTTTTAGCTTCACTAAAAAAACACCAAGGTCTCTGAGCATTTCATTCACTAATACACATACAATTGCATTTAGTTTTGCATTAAACAGAAAACATTAATAGAAGTAATTAAAATTAATAATAATAATAATAATAATCTAATACAATTTACATTCTCCATCCTTGCATTTCATGGAGTGACTGAAATATAAAAAATCAGGCTTGTGCACAACATATCAATCAGAAGCACTTGTGTAGAGGACCTCCAAACATCTGTGAGGCCTGCATAACAACACACTACTGCACCAGAAGACAAAGATCTGCATTTCACATCCCAATTAAATGTCTTCTAGAAGTTGGTGATCAGTATTCTTTCCACAGGGGTAATAATTACAAAATAACAATTATGATGCAGAATAACAATTGATGCTAATTGGCAATAGAAAAGTCATTACCTCCATTGCTCAGCACATTGCCTGCTTTAGGCTTCGTCTTCAGATTGTTCTCTAGGAACGTCCTTTGAATAAACGATCGGCAGATTATTATTCAGACCACACAGGCATTAATGAATATTAATAAAAAGAAATCTGCAAAAATGAAACATCCTTACGTTTGATCTCCTTCTAGAGACTTCTGGATCTCCTGCAGAACTCCTGTATTAAAGCAAGATGTGATACAAACAGTTTTACCCACAAATCACTGATCCTCACAAGAACTGCCTGTAAAGTACTCAAAAATGAATTCATCTCTTTAAAAACTTGCACAGATATTAATAAGACATATTATGGTGCAGGCAGATGGCAGTGTTACACATCATGCGCATACATGACTGCGCAGACCAGACTACGATTACTGGAACACGTTCAGCATGTTTAGATTGTAGTTGTGGTGTCACGAAACAAACACAGCAAGCAAGAAACAAACAAATAATCTGATATGCTATTCTAAGGATTTGTTTAGATGTCTAAACTGGAGAATAGGCTGTCTATCTGCTGATTCCTGGTGTACTCACTCTCATCGTTGAGCAAAGCATGCTCCATTACTTGTCTAGCAGAATTCTCTGGAACACACAAGCACACGGATCAGTCCAGCGCAAACGTGCAAACGCTTTCAAGAGGGGTTATTCACACAGTCTGCAATTGTGGGGACTGGCAGGCCACATCTTTTAAAAAAAAAATTATATTATATTATTATAATATAATAGTGAAATGTAATAATTAATTTTATAATAATTCAGTTAATATTTTTATTCAATTAATTATATAATTTTATTATTATAATTACTATAATCATAAAATATAATAATAAATTTGATCATTTAATATTTGTATTAAATTAATTTGCAGTGCTTTATTGTATTAAGTATAGCTTTAAGCAAAACACTTAATAAGATAAAGGCTTGATAACTTTTCTTCCACATTAAAAAATAATAATAATAATCTATAATAATATATTATCATTAACAGCACTTCATTTTTGAAAATATTTATTTGTTGTGACGGAAAATAGGGGTTATTTCACCAAACAGAGATCTGAACTCTTCTGAATTTTGCCTGTGAAATATTATTATTCACATACTGTTATCATTATTTATTTATTAAATGTTTTACCTTCTCTAAGATAGAAAAAATATTTAGCTTCTTATTTTTTATAGACTTTATTCAGCTTCTCTATCTTGTTTTTTTCAAAATCTCAGACTATTTACATTCACTAATACACATATAAATTTTATTATCTTGTTTTTAGATTCTATTGCATTATTTTCAATGTTTCCTTACAAATGTATGGCACACAGAGCTTTTTACATTGGACATAGGAAACAAGAGTCAAATAAAAGAGTATTAAAAAGTAAACAAAAAGTAAGGTCTTTAATATTTGGACAACGCGGTAATAAACTACCATAATCGAAAATTAACTTCTGTATATAATCAAATAATGCAAATGAGTTGTTTTCAATTGCTAATCTAATTACGCGTTTATTTCTTAGGCCATACTGTTGTATCTGTGCATCTAATTTTCTCATATTATTATTATTATTATTATCATCATATTTGAAAGAAACACCATTAGTAGTTAAAAAAAAACTAAAACTAAAATAGCTTTACTTAAACATATAACTATAACGGTACATCAAGAGAAACTGATCATTTAGGTGGTCTCTTAATAGCTGTACATAATTACAGTAAATTATAAGGAGATTATACGAGAGTGCTATACATGAGTTATACACACTTTGCCGTTTATGTCCCCTCAAATAAACTGCAAGTTCTAGTCATATTGAAATTAATGTTATGGCCCAGTTTCATCAATTACAGATTGTGTTTGTAAGTCATCTGCATGAGACTTGTGGGAATGATGTGGGAAAGCATTCAACAAAGCACTAACAACATGCATGTTTTAGTATTAGACGCTTAGTTCACACACAACTATATAAAATAAAGAAACATCACACTGAATCTCACCATATCCTTCACTGTCCTCTTTGAAATTTCTGGAAAGAACAAAAATGAACAAACGTCAATATTAAAACACTTCTGTCAATTTCTTTTACAACAGGAAACAAAATCTAAACCGGTGTCACACACTAGACACAAAGTTCATTTTAAAATGGCAGTCTAAAACAACTACTCTAATCACCAAACATATAAACTGGCATTTTCAAGATTCAAGATTGAGTATGTCTTTTTTTTTAATAAAGCTCTCTATATAAAGTGTATCTACTACTGTCTCATAGCTGGACATCTTGGATGGATGCAGATTGACACCAGCAGTATACACACAATGTGTTATTATTCTATTAAAGGCATGGTACATTTGTCCTTGTTTAGCATTACTCTTTACATGACTACACACACACACACCTGTGTTCGGAGGGTACTCCATCCTGCAGGTCCCTGTGAACAGGGCTTGATGGGCTCTTGGACCTCATCTGAAGGGGAGGCTCAACCAGACAGCGAGGTTGCACGACCCAACGGGTGGAGAGAGAAAACCGCTCAAACTCGGATGGAGAGATCAGGTAGAAACCTACAAGATGACCAGACAGAGTTTCACAGACAATCACAAGGCTTTACACTAAGGAATTTGTAAAAAGCAAATGCAATATTTTACTTGCAATTCTTTCGTTTTTTTTTTACCATCAGAATTCTGAATTTACGCTTCACAATTCATGCTAATTTCCCTCAGAAGTTCACATCTTAAAATTAGTTTACATCTGACAATTCTCACATATTTGTTTCTGTCAGAATTTTAAGTTTAAACCTTACAAACGCCTTTTTTGTTCAAAATTCCAATTTTACATTTACAGCTCTGCCTTTTTTTCCTGTCAACAACTTAAATCCTCCGTCTTAAATTCGAAGTTCACATCTGGCAATTTTGCAGTTTTCCTTTCAAAAATCTAAAATTGCATCTGATAATTCTGACATTTCTTTCTGTGAGAATTTTAAGTTCACATTTCACCACTCTGCTTTTTTTTTAATTAAAACTTTGGTTATATTTCACAATTCTGCCTTTCTGTCAGAACTCCTAGCAACCTTGATTTTTCCTCCCTCTCAAATCCAATTAAAAAAGTTCACATAAGGCAATCCAGAATCTTTCCTTCAGAAATCTAATTTTACAACTTACAATAATAACTTTTTGCCCTCAATTGCAAATTTACATATTATGATGTTTTTTCTCAAAGAAATTAAGTTTCAATCTTACAATTTTGACTTTTTTGGTAACACTTTAAAATGTTAAAATGTTTAAAATGTAAATAATGGTCCATAAGTTAAAGACAATATATTTACTAACATGAACAAACAATTCGTAATACATTTATTGTGGTGTTTATTTGTCTTTATTAACATCAGGTAATGATGTTATTCTTATTAAAGCTAAATAACAACATTGGATTTTAATAATGCATTAGTTTAGTGGTTCTCAACCGCATTCCTGGAGGACCACCAGCTCCAGATTTTTCATGTCTCCTTAACCAAACACACCTGAGTCAGATCATCACCTCATTAGCAGAGACTGAAAAACCTGTTATGGGTGTGACAGACAAAGAAGACATCCAAAACATGCAGTGTTGGTGGTCCTCCAGGAACATGGTTGAGAAGCACTGCATTAGTTAATGAACTATGATAAATAAATGTTTTACAAGATTTTTTAGACTTAAATGTTAGTAAATAAGTTACCAATATTCTAGTGTTACCCTTTTTTTTCCTTTTTCAAATCATCCATTTAAATATACATATTTCTATCTGCTACAAAAAAATAAAAAAATAAATTTAAATATTTAAATAAAACAAGAATTTTTTACTTCTGGTTCTGACTTTTATTCTTACAACTGCAAGTTTCCATATACTAGCTTTTACAGCATTTAAAAATGTTATTATTTCCTTTATACTAGCCGCTAATCGAACAGTGTACAGTACGTGAAAGTCAGCTCTTTCTAACCTTGGCCGTATTTGGTGAAGACACAGGACGCGATTCCACTGACGTCTTCTCTCCGTATGCAAGGATAATGGACCAGCATTTTGATGGAGGGCAGAGAGATGACGTGGAGCTCCCCCTGATTGGTCAACACCACCAGACAGCTCTCTAACTGTTCATCGGTCCGAGAACCAAACCAAGCCACACCGACACGCCGCACACGAGAACCATCCACCGCAGTCAGCTTCAGCTTCGATTTACTGCTCACTTTAGGCAGTGTAAATAGCTGCACACACACAACTACGGTAAGACACTGTATATATTGTGTGAAACATAGATTGTACTATGAAAATATTCACCTTAAATTGTTCCTCTGACACAACCAATAGATGGTGTGAGCCGTGCATTTCAGGACTGCGTGCCAGGTCATGTGCCACTTCTAGGGGTTCAGGCAGAGGGGCTCCCTTTCCATCCAAGACCACCAAACCGACAACTGGTGCACGATGCATCAACTGGATCTCTTTGGCTGGTGATGGAAAGGCACTTTTTATATTAAGCATTTGACTAATTTATTATTAATTTAGTTTTTTGCCAATTATATTTATTAACATTTTGTGCAGATACAACAACATATATATACCAAAACAAGCAATGACATTGCTCTTTTTATTTATCCCACCCCAATCCCCCATACCTCCTAACCATACAATACAACCAAGTACAAACGATCATTTAAAGTAAATAAATAAATAATAAAAATAAATGTTATTAATACAGTAAATATACATAATGGGTTGTTCCTCTTCTGCTTCAAGATTAATAGAACCAAAATAATTCAACAAAAGTTTTCCATGTTTTCTAAAAGGTTTTTAAAGACACTCTTAATAAAAACATTTTTTTTTCCAGCTTTAAATACAAACAAACAACTTTTTATCCATGCATCATATGAAGGTGGAGATGTATGCTTCCACTAAAGAAAAATAAGCCTCATTGCCAATAGTATGGTGAGAGCAACAACATCATGATGCGTTGCTGAAGGCAAATTTGAGGTTATGTTTTGTTTTAGGTTTGGGGTTAAATGTAATGATAAAGTGAAACATTCCATTTTGGTATTTGCATAAAATCTTAAATAAAAAAAGAGATTTCATATACAAAAAATAAATATTAAATGCATTTAAAATGTTCATTATTATGTTTGGAATAATTGTGAACATCTTTAAATGTCATAATATGGGTGAAATTATTTGTTTAGCTTAACATATGTAAAATAAATAACAAAAAAATAAAAAAAACATTATTCATTTTTTTCTGAACTTTACTAACTAAAATATTAAAAAGATGCTACGTTAACATTTTTTTCATAAGTAAAAATGTCATGCTGACAAATGATAGCAGCAAAGGGATATAAAGTGACAATTAATTAGTGCTTTTAATCAGCACTGTAATTCCGAAATATCATTCCTAAAAATATATATATATATATATATATATTTATAAAAAGTGCATTTAAAAACAGCCACAAAACTGACCAAAGGGTTGTACATAAAAAACCTACATCACAAGATCTTCTTTCTGGTGTTTAAACTATTGACTTTTTTCAGTAAATCAAGGTAAAAAAAGATATGACAGTTATTGCGTTTTTACAACAAAAAAAATAAATAAATAAAAAAAATAGACAAAATCTAAATAAAATTGTATTAAAGTTGTATTACACACACCTCCTTTTCAACTTTGACCCACATACACACACTTTGCCAATATGTTCCACATTTTATATGTAAAATATAATGTAAAAATTAAACGAAATATGAATCAAAATTTATATCAAATAACACTATTGTTCAAAAACAACTCTCAGAGAGATTTTGTATGGTAATGAATATGTACAGTATATGGCAATGTTGATGTGTTTGGTCTTGGTGGAATAGACTTGCTATGCTGCTGCTGCTTTTATTATGGCAGAGCAAGTACCGAGACCTGCTACTGGCAGTATATTCACCAACATGCAGTCTGAGAATAAAACACACTGCTGCTGCAAATATGATATATATGTAACCCCCGTAGCAGATCTAAAAACGTGGAGCTGGGCTGGGGGAAGGTCGCCGAAAAACACAGTGCACTGCTAGTCTAAAACAACACTGAGTGATTTAAAATGTTAAAGAACAAGCTCATTGGTTGCTGAGGTGACAGCAACTTGCACCATGTGTAGTTAATGATGAAGTAGCAGATTCACAACAGTACTTTGTTTTATTAAAAACAACAACAAAAAACATGCTCCTAATTGGCAAATGATTACTGAAATATTAAATATTATTTTATAGCTGAAAGCGTCAACAATGTAATTTATTTCTGACTATTATTTAGTATTTTAGTTCTGGTACCTGCATGAGCAGTCACTGGATCCTCTGCCCTTCGTTCCTGTGGTGGGACACGGAGGACATATGCAAACACAGCTCCGCCGTTGGTTCCTGCCCACAGTGAAGGTGTACTGTGAGAACCTGAGGAAAACAGGAAGATGATAAAGGTCATCCCAATTATTATAAGAACCAAAATTTAATCCCAAATTGAAAAAAAAAAAAAAAAACTGTGCTACTTACTATCACTGACAAATGTATCTGCGAAGTAGAGTGTTCTGACGAGACCCGTGAAGGAGTCGTCAGATGAACGGGCTTCAATCTTTCTCTGTACAGGAGCCAGCTCCATCTCCTGCAGAGCTTCGGCCTCCAGCCTGGCATTGATCTCCTGCAGCTGCAGACAGATCCAGAATATTCACCATCAAGCCAGCGTCACAGTTTCAACAACTCTAAAGTATGCAGCGCCAATCACTACTGAAATAACTCGTCATATAAGCCCCAGTTAGGCTTCATAGAATATTTCCCAATTGTTCTCAACTGTGTTTTAAATGTGGGGTTGATAACGGATGTGGAGCAGGTAAATCCAGCCTCTCTCGATTGTGAATTTGAGGAAATTCAAAATTGACCCAACACCGGTGAATTCAATTGGCTAAAATTGGCAATGTAAATTTGGAAAAGTGGTTCAATCGCTGTACTAAGATATTGGCACAGTAATGCATGTGTCTTGGGACTGGAAAGAGATTCACAAACCTGTTCAGAGAATTACTGGAAAGTCCCCAAATTTTTGTAAAGTCTCTAATGGTATATCTCTTCAACTGTACAGTTGAGCTTTGTCTTAAATTGTTATAAAGTACATGTGCCAAATCTTTGTATATACTTGGCCAAAAAATAGGATATTATTATTATTATTATTACTATGGTCAACTGCTTAAGTATCTTCACTCATCATGTGGTTAGGGCAGGCGACAACACTTTTACCATTGGAATAATTAACTTATGATTTACTTCAAAGATATTGGCACATTTGGTCCTCTTTCTGGAACTTTAATAAGGATACTCTTCAGTGACTAGCCTTTGACTTTCTAATTTTAGTTTATAATCTTCTTTTATTTCTCTTTTTGCTCTTAAGAATTTAATACTTTTTTTACTTTTTACTTCAGACTTATACAGGGTTAAATTTTATTTTTCCCCCTAATGGCCAGTGGATTTTGTTTTACTTTCCCTACAAAAAAAATTAATTTAATAATAATAATAATAATAATAATAATAATAATAATAATAATAATA
>CAIGQQ010007205.1:5623004-5691746 GCA_903798035.1 Danio albolineatus | reverse complement strand
ATATATATATATATATATATATATATATATATATATATATATATATACAGTATATTTTTCATAATAGTATTGTATTGGATCAAATATGTGCAGCTTTGATTGAACATAAGATCTTCGTTTAGTCATACTACTCTTTTAAATGTGGAAAATATTAATGATAGAATAAATACATTTGGCTTTTGCTGCCATACATTTAACAAAAAAATATGGTTTGAAATTTACATCTAAATGTTTTTCATTCAGATCATTCATGCTAAAAGCCCATGTATCATATGATAAGTGAGTCAGACAAAGAGCTGTTTTTTCCTTTGACGTAAATATGAAAGTACGCCATGGTGACAATCCTATTTTTACTAATACCACATATAACACTTCTCTTTTTGATGGGAACATTTATTTTTTTAGAGTACTGTGATGATGACATTAGCACATGTATTCTCACTCATCACGATGAACCAGATAAAAAAACAGGTCTAATGTGCTGTATATTCTGGAGGTTTTCTTTGTGTAGGAACTGTCCACTTCATTCAGTTTCACAGCTCGTGTAAATAAATCCATATCACTATAATTAATACTTCGTTATTATTCTTGTGTGCTGAGAGGAAAGGGTGCAGCGCATATTTAAATATTCATCTCTCTCAGCAACATGGGCGGCTTCTGAATATTAGTTAATAAATAATTGCAATGGTATTTCAAAATGAACTTTACTTCCAATCTGAGAATGAAAAAGAACTGCCATCAGTGTACCAGGACACTGGATCATGTTCAGCTTCTTGTTGTTGTAAGTAGATGGCTACAGTTTACTTAATGGCCACCGATGTCGCTAATAACAAGGGTTTCCCAATTCTACCAACCCAACAACTGTTATTTGGACTTCAGATTTAGAACACTTCCATTCAAAACCACTGACACAAATCATTTAAGATAATGAAGTTGTACAAATAATTCATATACACGAGTTAGAGTTTTATTTTCAGCCATCATGAGAACTACATTGCTCTTGGTATTTTCACATGAGATTAGCACCACAAGCCAATCTGTGGTCAAAGCACTTTTGAGTTTACAGTGTTTTGTTTTTCCGCAATATGGTCGCTTTGTATACGCTTATATGTGAGCCTGGACCACAAAACCTGTAACAAGGGTCATTTGTTTTTTAAATTGAGATCTACACATCATCTGAAAGCTGACTAAATAAGCTTTCCACTTATGTATGGCTTGTGATGATGGGATAATATAGAAAACAAAAACACATTTAAATCTGTCTAAATGTCTAAAGTTCTTGTCAATGCAATTTATTTATCAAAAATTAATTTGATACATTTACAGTAGGAAATTTACGCAAAAAAAAACATTGTGGGGTGTGATTACTACTTAATACTCTAATGCAGGGATGTCAAACTCAATTCCTGGAGGGCCGCAGCCCTGCACAGTTTAGTTCCAACCCTAATTAAACACACCTGATCAAACTAATTGAGTCCTTCAGGCTTGTTTGAAACCCACCAGTGAGTGTGTTGAAGCAGGGTTGGAACTAAACTGTGCAGGGCTGTGGCCCTCCAGGAATTGAGTTTGACATGTCTGCTCTAATGATTTTTGGTGTAAAAGAAAAATCGATAATTTTGACTCATAATTCTGAACTCATAAGTCCAGGGTCACAAACAAGCCCATAATATTAATATCATAAGACACGTTTCTGCTTTTTATCTAGTTATTCATGTCTGCTGAAAGTAATTAGCAATTATAGGCAGCAATTAACATCAAAAGGCAGCTCATTAGAATTAGGGCTTACTCACACTATGTACAGTTGCCTTGAACCGGGCTGAAGCACGCTTGTCCCCCCTCCTGTCTCCCCGATGGCCCGCGATCACATTACATTCAGGCCTGAGCACGCTTACTTTATCGATGATGTGCTGTTCAGTTTAAGAGAAGCGCTCTCGCTCAGTACAGTGGACATTTCTTTATATCATATAGTTTTAGTTGTTTGATATGCAGTGACACACAGTCAAATATTTCGCCAAACAGATCAGCCACTTTTGACGCTCATAAACAATCATTAAGTCCTCGTGCTGCAGGAATTAGAAAGGTTTGCTAAAGGTGCAGCTGTCGTGCAGCGAGGGGTTTAATAATCTACGACAGAGTGCGTTCATTAAACAGTGAATGATCAATAAATTCATATCAAACAGTCCCCAAAAGTCACGTCTCCTCTTTAGTTTCGGGCTCAGGCGCGCTTCGCACTTACACTACAAGCGCACCGCGCCAAAGCCCAACTGAACCGTGCCTGAGCCCGATTCAGAGCACTCACACTACTCAAACGATCCAGGAAACAGGCCTGTGCACGGTTTGGATACCATAGTGTGAGTACGCCCTTAGTAGCTCTAATTAGCTGCCTTTTGACATTCAATGGAGGAACTGGGGAGTTAATGACACCTCATTGTATCGCATTTTTAAAACACTGATTATTTAGTTTAACAACACATCTATTAATATTTGCCAAAAAAAGCATCATGGGGCATAAGAAAAAAAGTAGATTAACCCCTTATTAGCATTCACAAATCCATCTTTTTAACTAATTAATCTTCAATGCAATTTAAGATGTTATTTTTTCCTCACTTGACCATGATGTTATTCCTCTGGTTGTAATCATAAAGACCGAAGCCATGGCTTGTCCCGAAGCCCACTAGTTTCCACTCGGAGTGCAAAGCGATTGCCGTGACCACAGCAGGCGGCTGGCACTGCACCAGGGCGAACGGCTGAAAGCCTGGAGGAAACAGCACCGGCTCCTCCCGAACGTCTAGACGCGCCTGTCCCTTCCAGCGGAAACCCTCCTGACCTTGCAGCAAGTCCACTACTGTAGCCTCTACCATCTGCTCTGCAGCCTCATCGTTCAGCTCCAAAACCAGAATCTGAGTAGAATTCACACAGGGAAACAAATGATATTGTTCAATAACAGATCAATTGGTACACACATCCCTTTTAACACATTTGTAAAAGCAGAATTCACTTTTATAGTAAAACTGCAACGTGTGCTTGAAAGCTTTAGTGAAGTTCAGTGAATGAGAAAAACTATTGATCCTGATGAAGCACTTTTTACCAAGCTCCGCTCATTCCCTAATGGCAGAAATGGAGTGTAGTGGAAAGTTAATAATCAGTTAAATCAGGGTGCTTTAGTCAAGTTCTCTCATCATTAATTATCAGCAGCCACTGAAAAGGAATGAGAAATCAGATATTTTCCATGACAGCAGTAAGTGGACTGGGAAAAACTAAATTCTGGACAAGTTATAGGTATAGTTCAGTTAAAATGACCACTTGTTCCAATCCTGTCTGAGTTTCTACCGGCTCAGAACTAAATAAGACATTCTGAGGAATGTGGATAATCGGTAGACGTTAACTCGTCGTAGTTTAACTACTATAGATCACAATTATTCCCATTATATAGTGTATTCTCAATAAATACCTTCTTTTAGCTTAAATCTATCTAATAAAAGGATTTTTATCCAACTGCTCAATTCATATAGACTGTTTAATCTCTATAGTTGTTTGGCAGTTTCGAGAGATTAAAAATATCTTTACTGGTGTTCCAAAGATAAAACAAGTCTTCGGATTAAAATACATCAATATTACTAATTTACTATCTTAATATTATTAAAACCATCAGTATTCAAACAAGAAATCTTTGAATTCGTAACACTTCACATTTACTAAATATTTATAATTAAATAAATGCAGTTAAAGTGAACTTTAGAGACTTCTGATAAAAAGAAAAAATGCTAAACTTTTTACGGGTATATATTTATTTGTTGAAAATTAAACAAAAGGCACTATATCAGCACTGGTTATTTTTAAAGTCTTACCTTAAGACAACAATCCTTTTAAATTTCTTCACGCTGGGGAAGGTAGTTGAGAAAATACTGGAATGTTTTAATTCAACTGTGTTGCTTTTATTTCTATGTATCTGTAATCCACTGCACAAGAGATTTTCAATTCCTAATTGATGAGATCAAATATAAACGTGTATGAATGTAAATAAGACTGCATCTGGTGACCTTGGTACCTATATCGCATCAAAGACTAGAATGCACAAGACATGTAAATCGTGTATTTTTGAATAGGTAAAGGGTATAATGGTGAATATGGTAAATAAAGCCCCGCCCTCTAATACAGGAGCCAATCATCGATCACTTTAGACCAGGGATCACCAATCTCTGTCCTGGAGGTCCAGTGTCCCTGCAGGGTTTAGCACAAACTTGCCTCAAAACACCTGATGTTTCAAGAATACCTAGTGAGAGCTTGATTAGCTTGTTCAGGTGTGTCTGATTAGGGTTGGAGCTAAAATCAGCAGGACACCAGACCTCCAGGAACAGGTTTAGTGACCCCCTGATTTAGACTGACGATTCTGCGGGGGTGGGGCTCAGACTAGACGGATGTTTCTGCAGATTTTGTGTGATTCGAAAGTTTAGAAACTTTAGAGGCAGTTGTTGTTTAACTTTATTGGTGCTACTTAATATGAAATGTAATCGTAAGTTTAGCAAGCAGTTTTGTAAAAATTTGTATATATGTTATTTGTTTATGTTGTTAATTGAGAATGTTTTTGTTCTGTTTTGTTTTAGAAAAAAAAAAAAAAAAAAAAAAAGATGTGTGAACCGAGTCACCCCCTAAACTCCCACACAAAAACTCACTTGTCCTGCAGTTCCGGCCACTGTGAGATATCCACTGTATTTACACAGGTGGATCTTCTGAATACCCAGCCGAGGGTCATCGCTATATGGGTCAAAGCAGCCAACCTGATCAATATTGGAAAAAATATAAATACAAAATCAAATATCTGATGAAATCAAGCAGCAATGTTAATCAATATTCTGAGACAGACCTTTCGGAATGGAGGCCACTCTCCTTCACTGCCCTGGTTCATGTTGTCGTTTGGATCAGCGTCCGTGTGAAAGACTCCTGCTGTGCTGAGCTTGTACATGGGGTAAAGACAGACCCCTGAGGCGTCCCAGAATCGCACTGTTCCATCTTCATGTCTTTCAAGAGGAAGAGGAATGGAAAAACACTTCAAATCAAAGGCAAGATTTGTTTTAAGCATCAGTTCCTCATTCACCTCCAGTGTAACAATTACAGAGTCTTAACAAAATATGCTTCCTTGTTATTCAAATTGTTTCCATGAGAAGGGAAAAACCCGACTTTATTGAAAGGCACACTTTAAACAAACATCAAATACCAACAGGGCTGTATTATCCCAAATAACAGTTAGCTTTGATGAAATACAACTCAGTATTTCTCGATTTCTGGGAATTGTGATTTATGCATAATCCAAAATTTTACTTGCAAACAACAAACAGGAATCTGATCTTTCCTGTTTTTAGTGATCTGATGGATAAGATGTGAGTGTATCAAAACATACAAATAGTCTAAATGACAAATTCCACAACTGTTTTGCATTTTCTGTAGCCTAAAGTGACTCATTTTTGTTTACATTTTTGGTAAAAAAAAATGATATTCTAGAATCTACCAGTTTTTCAAGGACCAGTGGTGTCCTTGTTTCATAAAAATATTTAGGTTATTACAAAAGCTCCCTATTTTAGTTATTATATATACATTATAAATACTTAAATCCCCCTAAAATGATAAAAAGAAAAGTAACAGTAAAGACAGACTGCAGTGATGTAGAAAATCAGCTTTTTCGTAAGATAATTAAATGACATTTTATAATATATTAACACAGGAAATTGTTATTTTAAAATTGTAATGTTTCATCAAAGCTTTAACTGCAATTGGAAAGTATTAGATATGAAAAATAACAATAACTTTAACATAAATAATTTTACATTTTTCTTCCGCAATCATTATTTAGTAAAAATAAAAAACACAGTATTTTGTTTACCCATTCTTAAGAAAATGTAGTTTTCACTTGTTTGAACAGAACAATGCTTAATTATGCGTTAATAATAAGTGAATCACAGAAACTAGTGAATGAAAGAGTCGAGACTGATTACATCAAGATGAAGAGCAATACATTACACAGATTCCTCACCCCGTCAGGAGAAGGTCTCTCTGGGGAGGGTCTGGGGCAAGATTCTTGCCTCCGTTTATAGGCCAAGGCTACAAAAAGACAGATATAAAAGAATAAATAAATTAAATGGCTTATAAGAATCAATGCAGTTCTATTCAGTTCACTTCTACCAAACAGAATTCAATACAAGAAAACTTGAGGGAATATTTAAACCCAACAGTAGACAACAGTTCATTTTCGGCTTGGTGAGTGGTTTCATTCTTGTGTGCTTATGGGTGATTCTAGAATAGCAGATAGAGTTCACATCTCCAAGATAAACCTTCTATTATTTTTTTTTAAACAAAATAACTCGTGTGATCTACAAAAACTAATGTTTGTATGTATATTATTTACAATTCAGGAAGATTTTTTTCTTGAAAATGTTAACTTAAAGGCCCTCGAATGATATTTTGACCGCCTCTGCCTATTCTGTCATCACACATTCAGCTTCATTTATGAGATCGAATTTTAAATAAACATTAGCACGAAACATTTATTTTCTGTATTATTTTATTATGTATTATTTGTAATTTCAGTAATGTCTCTAACCCTCTGTACAACTCTGTTACGCTGATTATAAAAAGGCTTAACATTACTTAAAGCAAGCGGTGATGTGATGTCACTTCCTCTGGAGAGAAGGTCTTGACAGCATTGAGGCACGTAATTATACTTCTCTCATTCATTTACTCATAATGTTTAAGACACACCAACAGTAGATGATTTATTTGTCAATTCTGTTACGTGTGACATTTCAGCCAATTTCTCATTGAATTTTGAAACGCAATATTATGATGAAACAACATAAAATGATGTTTTAGTTATAAAACGTTTTCTTGAAGGCTGTACACGTTAAGGCTACAACGCTTGCCTATAAAACCATTTTTACATCACAAAAACTACTGGCACACATATGCACACTCCAACATACACACATACCTAAACACACACAAACACGCACGCACACAATAGGAATCTGCTGCTTTAACTTTTATGAATGCGCTTGCTAAAAACTTTACATCTATGCAGATTAGGCATAGGCCGGTATAAGTTTCTGACAGTATGATATGATAACCTTGGATAAAAATCTCTGCTCTAAAATAAGTTCTTTTTAAATATTTGGGTTAAAAATAAATAATTAAATAAATTAAAAAAAAAAACAAACTTTTTTCCCATTGAACAATACATTTTATTTCAAGAAACATTTATAATATTTCATTAGTTTCAAAAACAGATTTTTTACAACACAAAAATAAATAAATGAATAAATTATATATAATAGATAAATAATAGATAGATAGAACCCCTTACATATACCTTATACACATACCATATACACAAAATTTTTGCAGTTTTAAAACCTTGACTTTTCCAAACCACAGTGAACCGGTTATCGTCCCATGCCTAATGCAGATACTTTCAGCATTAGAAAATATATCCTTTACTTTAGTCAAAAACGAGTGTAGCCCACTGATTAAACATTGATGAAATTCTCCACACTTATGAGGGAAAAACGAAACCTTTACAGAGTTTGTGATGAAAATGAGCCGATGTCTTTATGCAAAGTAGATTTGGGAATTGAAATTAAAATTAGTGCTTTATTTTAGAGATTTAGTGAAGACGGGTCATTTTTGACCTGAAGGGCAAACAGTGTATCCGCTTGTTATGAGTGACGTCACGTGTCCAAGTGATATATCAAACTGTATGGGGAGACTCATCAAATGGTAATAATAAACGTTTAGTAACACGCGTAGTAATACTTACGAAAGATCATGACCGCAATATATATTTATCCATGGCTAATATCAGATGGCCAGAAAGTGATTAATTTGTTGAAATGTTGGTGTCTGTGATGCAGCAAGTCCAGAGACTGTTGTGTACACCATGATTTTATATAAAATTTGCTTTAATGTGTGATATGACTAAAATTTCTCAATTCAAACGAGTAGCTGCTTGGACCCGGAAACAGTATTTCATACGTAATCACTTAACAAGTGATACAGAGTTGAAGGCCCCGTTTACACTAATGCGTTTTCATTTTATAACGCATAAGTTTTGCTACGGTTACGCCATCCGTCCACACTACGCCGGATTTTTCAAGCCCTGAAAACGGAGCATTTTGGAAACGTTGGAGAGGCCGTTTTCATTCTAAAACGCTGCTGCTCTGTCTCAGTGTGGATGAGGGAAAACAGAGACGTCTGAAAACAGAGGCGTGGCTGCAGAGATTCGCTACATGATTGGCGCTTTTGGGTCTGTGCGTATCCTTCCCTTATTCGTCAAGCCCCTATCACATGACTATAACGCCACCGGAAGACGGCAGACCAGCCTTCACTGTAAACAACAACATGGACGCAGAAACGGGAGCGTTGTTTGCACTATTGTCCGTTTTAGGCGCCATTCTGCAGTTATTTGCATACCTTCTTAGAGTAGTGCGTGTTCTGGTGGGCTCCAGCAGCTTGAACTCTCTCCCACAGTTTGAGAGGAATGGAGGAAACGTGGTGTGAGCAAGTGATGGCTGAACAGTGTAATGGCACCAGGTATGGCGTCTGGATGACGGGCCACCCTTCAGTCTGCAGATCCACCACAACCAGCTCCTCCTCTACTAGAACCACAAGAGCGCTGGGTTCACCTGAAACAAGAGACACACTTAGAGGAAGTGCACTTACTGGAGCTCAGCTAAAATGTTAAAGCAGATTAACTGATACCAAAAATAATAGATTAAGAGGAACTGGGGAATTAAGAATCGATGCTAATGTTGAAACTGGTTGGGTCAAAAGGATATGACTCCTTTTGTTCGCTCACTAATAGTATCGGGAAGTCTGTGTATACAATATATACAACTTTTTGAAATAATTACTTCATTTGTCATACAGCCTGAAATCAAATCACATTCCAAATAACTTTTCCACTCCAGCTGCTGAAATGTTTTTGTAGCCTTCTTCTAACCTGTGACTTTCTACAACTCTTGAAAGCAGAGTGTAATGTGAGTAAAGGTATAGATTTTCACAGGGTATGATGATTTTCTTTAGGCACCATACTTTTTTGGAAGTCAACTTTTATGTTATCAAATGTAGTGAAGTCATCAATAAAACACAAGATGCAAATGTTTAGCAACATGCCACAATTTGCAGTTTATTTGCAGGAAATATATTTACTTGCTGTTTGACAGCTTATAACACGTTGCAAAACAATGCAACATTACCAATGACAATTTTAGAGCAAAACAAATGCACTGTCAACACTTTCATTTCGCTAATTACGCTATTAGGACCAGGGCTAAATTTCCTGCTAAATAAATCTAGTCAATACATACTACTAAGAATGTAACAATAACAGATATTTTGGAGCAGAAGTAATGCTTATGTTGTCAGCACACAGATTCATGTGAAATTATTTCACAAAAACATAACGCACGAAAGACAAAGGCTATAACGTAAAGCCTTTTTACACTATCTGAGACATCTGACACATATTCTACCGTTAAGATCAAAAACCTGTTCAAGCCGGCCATTTTTTTTCAGTTTCTGGTTTATCTTGGTTATCAGACATCTCCTTAATGCACATCTTCATATATATATAATTATTTTAGACTGTTGGCTGGAAATCAATTCCATAAAGAATCAATCAATTCATTAGGCATCAAAAGTTAAATCAAAGAGAATCAACTTTAATAAGAAACTCGCAAACAGTAATGGGAAGTCTGATTTATTTCTGTGAACTAGTTTATTTGGATGGTTAATTTTGCTAAAAGATAAAATAAACTCTTCGAGAGGTTTTCTACCAAGAAAAATTTAAAAATTCACATAAAACACAAAGACATCAATGCACAAACACTGATTTGTTCTCAGTGCCTAAATTACAAGAAAGCAAGGCTCTGTGATTCAGCTTAAACTGTGAAACTGGTTTGTTGTGCTGTCCACAATGGAAGATTTTGAACACCGCTCTGGAGTACACTAAGAGAAAATATATGCTAATAAGAAATAGTTGTAAAGTTTTATTTTAAAGTTTGAAAGGAGGGATGCATACATATTTTATCACAGCAAGACCATGTGAACATTAATTGAAAAAGTTGTAAACAGTGAAGAGTCAATTCTTGAGCAGATTCTAGAATCAGGAATCGAATATTTGAGAAGATTCCAAAAATATTTCTGTATGTAGAAAAAAAAATGTGAAAATTGGGAAATTTGGGAAAATTAAAAGAGAGACTCTCTCTCTGTCTGTCTCTACCTTCATGGTTTTCCCCTTCACGAATGACGAAGAAGTCAATAATGCGAGAGGTGAAGTCCAGCGCTTCATGGGTTTTGCTGTGAATGACAGAAATGCAGTGCCTGTCCCCATAACTGGCCCTCGGCATCCCTCCACTGAAGATGAGGAATGGGGGACTGGGTAAAGAGCACAGAAGACTTTCCAAATCAGTTATTCCAATTATTGTTAAGAACAGAAAAAAGCAACAGGAAATAAAAGGAGAAGTTGTTTAAAAGGGCTAGAGATTAGCTTTACATCAGGGTTTCATTGATCAATATTAGCCAACTACAACATTAAACAAACTACCAATAAACAATTGCTTCTACAGCATTTATCAATCTTAACCTCAGCATTTTTACACATTTCTAAGACCAGACATGCACTGTTAAAACAACATGAACATTTTTATTCACTGGAATTAACAAAGCTTTCCAGATATTGTAAGAATATATCCTTAATATTGAATTATCTAAAGTTAACAAATGAGACTGTCCTTATTGTAAAGGGCAATCAAAAGGAGGAAAGTTTAAATATTAACCAGACGCTGCGATCACTCTGGGTTAATGACATCACAAGCAAACACACCTGCCTCAGGATCAGGTAGTAAACACTCACGGTACTGTCTAAAAGATCATATACAAGACTCACCCTTGTTTTGATGGCAACTGTATGATTTTGGATATAGCCTTGCATGGAAAGGCACCTGTGTGGAGATAATGTTCGATTAAAAAAAACGAGCAGAAAGCAAATGGCATCTTAAAAGATTGACAAAGGCTTTGTTCTAGAACTAGTAATTTGCCAACTAAGCCAGCATTATATGAGGCACAACATTATGTCACCTTTACACATAGTTTTGCTTCAGTCCAATAAGACATAAAGCAAATAAAACAACTTCAATTCAAACAATTCAATAGCACAAGTTAAAAATATACACTTTTGTCAACGGCAAAACTATGATGTAGTGGTTGTCGACGTGGTTGTAGTGATTAGTGCGTCGACACATGCACTCCGGTGTTCATGGCAACCTGAGTTGGATAACCCGCTTCGCAGTCCTATACCGATCCTTCCCTTCTCTCTGCTCCCAATGCTTTCCCGTCAATACTCTAAACTGTACTGTACATTAAAAAGGTGAAAACCCCCCTAAAAATAAAAAAATAAAATAAAATAATAAAATAAAATAAATATACACTTTTGTTTTAAATTTCTGTATATTCACCAACTAAAGAAGATGAATGGTTCAAAATAATAGTAGAAGTTAAAATGGAGAGAACGACACATGCACTCATTACAAAAACAGATCTTTATAAAAATAAAAAAAAGCAAATGGCTGGCTTTCTCCACAACCACAATATAATTATTCATAATTTAACATTTACATAATTCTAGAGTTATGCATCGTTGAGAGAATATGCTGGGCTACCTTTTTATTTATTAATTTTCTTGCCAAGTGTAATTTATATTTTATGTATACATGTGTAGAACGGATATATACAATGTATATATGCATGTATGTCTATATATGTATATATCTACATAATTTCAGGCTTGACTGTGTATATATAAATATATAATAAAAACAACAACATAAATTTCTAGCTGCATTAATAAAGTTGTACTCCAAAATTAGCTGTTTTTGATTCACGCTACAATCATGCTTACATAAAATACTGCATTAGTAGTCAAGATTTTCATTGATATACATTATACATTTGCAGAAATACAATTTTTCCCATGCAGGTTTTGGAACAGAAGCCCACAGTTTATGTTTAAACTGAAAACACAAGTGATTCTGGTCATGTGGTCTCACCATACGGCGTCTCCTGCTTCTCTGGCTCTGTTTGCGGATCCTCGCCGGTCACTGTCCACTGGCAGTAGCTTCCATCACTGTGCGAACTGAGAATGCTTTCACCGTCCTCCATCCACCAAACACTCTCTAGTTGCTGCAGAGGATGCAAAAAGATACGATTACGGACTTTTAAAAAAATATATTTCTTTTTAAATAATATTCCTGTGAATCATTTTGAGCTTCAGCATGGGAAACATTGCAAAATATTGCACCTGCGTGCCCAGAAAGTGTTGGACGGGACGCTGCCTGTCCAGATCCCACAGAACCATCAGGCCTCGGCTGTAGCCAATCAGCACCTGCCGCGGGTTCAGTGGGTTTTCATGCAGAGTCTCCACACACTCCAGATTTCTGCGGCCAACGTAATCCTCTGGAACTCTGGGAAAAGCAGCAGAGAAGAGATCAGCCATCACAAAGAGTAACTGTAACAGTCATCTCAGGTATGCGAAAGTGTTGCATAATACCACTCTACAGAAACCATCTAAAGAATGTAGCATGTGTATATATAGGCAAAATTAACAGAGATTATACAGAGACAAAAGAACTCAGTACACCAAAGGTTGAAGAAATGTATATTAAATAATAAACATAGCTCAATAAAATGTTTTTTTTTTAATGTATATTAAATATAGCTAGACAGGTAAACAGCTAGTTTGTCAAGACAGTTTAGCTTGAGAAAGCCTAGTCTTAAAGTTTAAAAAGCTTGAAGAGTGCAACAGTTTGACAATAGTAATGATGATGATGAATTTTCTATTTAATGCCATGTCAGCAACTAAGGCTATTTTCATGACAAAAACTTCATTAATAATAAACAAATTGATACATAAATTAATTAAGATTTTTAGCGTTAATACGTGAAAATTCTCCCTGGTGTCACTTTGCTAAAAACGTCCTTAGAAGAGTTAATATCCTAAAAAAAAAGCAGTGATTAAAAACATCACAGTCCAGTAGAATGTTTACTGAGAGAGGAATTGTACAGTACAAATACTAAGTGGGATTTCTTAAGGAGAAAAACATGGGTTATTCCTGTATGTCTAATACGACATGTGGTAAAAATCACTTGATCAAATCTAGTCTTAAAATGTTTGAAAGCTCTGTTTGAGATTTCAGGTTGTATTTCATAATTTTTTTTATTTTTCAATGCATCCCACTCCTCTTCCCACTTATTTAAACGTAAACATTGATATAAGGTCTCATCTCTGAGGGAGGAATTTGGCACTTGTTCAACACTTGTTCCAAAGCTTCTTTGGCTCTTGACAATAAGATAAACAGACAGATTGCTAAGTGGTTGCTTGGGGTCTCATTATGATTGCTAACCAGTTGCTATGCCGTCTCTAGGTTTTTTTAGGTGATTTCAAGGTGGTCACTATGGCGTTGGTAAACTGTGCTGAACAGTAGCTAGATTTATTTATTGTTTTTTTTATCTGTTTAACCCCATTGCAAGTGTATTCAGGAGAATGCCAACCATTGTTGGAACTGTTATGCAGTTTTTAGATTGTCCTTGGTGGTTGCTATGGTGTTGATAGGTTGCTGCTAAACAATTGCTAAATCATTTTTTTCAGGGTGGATGCCAACAAGTTGCTGTGTAGTTTCTAGGGCGTTTTAGGTCGTTGCTAGGCAGCTGCTAAACCGTTGCTAGAGTATTGAAGTGGTTGCTAGTTGGTTGTTAAAATAATTAGTTGCGATTCAATTTATTCATTCATTTTCTTTTCGGTTTAGTTACTTTATTCATCAGGGGTCGCCACAGCGGAATGAACCGTCAGCTTATCCAGCACATGTTTTACACAGCAGATGCCCTACCAGCTGCAACTCAGTACTTGGAAACACCTGTACGCACTCATTCACACACAAACACAACAAACAATTTAGCTTACCCAATTCACCTATAGCGAATGTCTTTGGACTGTAGGGAACACTAGAGCATGCAAAGGAAACCCACACAAACAAGGGGGAGAACATGCAAACTCCACACAGAAATGCCAGCTGACCCAGCTGAGCCTCGAATCAGTGACCTTTTTGCGATGAGGTGACTGCGCTACACACTGCGCCACCTTTCGATATATTGCTCATATGTAAAGTAACAAAATATTTGAACATTATTTTTTAAAAACTTTATGGCTGAAATATTATACATTACAGTTTTATCCTATAAATATTCCATGTAATGGATTCTTTTGGCTTTACAGGTCTTTGTGATTCAGACCACTGTGATGTCTGACCTGTTTTGTACGTCCTCCACGCTGATGTTGTTCTCCTCCAGTTCTCTGAATCCTGGCACTTCCACAACAAACACGTGTCCTCCTTCTGTGCCCAGCAGCAGCAGCTCACCCGACGAGTGTGCCAGGACCGCAGTGACCCGAGTCACGCTGGGAATGGCACTGCCAACATTTCACATCACAAGGAGGTTAAAATTAAAGTCAAGTGATTTTGCTTTTATCCCTAGTTTGAGGGCTTATTATATTTGGGTCAATTACAACATTATTATTTTTTTTTTTTAACAATGCATTATGAACTTTTACATAAAGTACTTACAGCGGCCACTTTATTAGGTACACCAGTACAAATGCTTGTGAAGGCAAATTTCTAATCAGCCAATCACATGGCACAACTCAATGCATTGCATGCAGACATGGTCGAGACGATCTGCTGCAGTTCAAACCGAGCATCAGAATGGGGAAGAAAGGTGATTTAAGGGCCTTTAAACGTGGCATGGTTGTTGGTGCTAGACAGGCTGGTCTGAGTATTTCAGAAGCTGCTGATCTACTGGGATTTTCATGCACAACCTTCTCTAGGGTTTACAGCATAGGTCTCAAACTCGATTCCCAAAGGGCCGCAGCTCTGCACAGCTTTGCTTCAACCCTAATTAAACACAGCTAATCCAACTAATCAAGGTGTTCAAGACTACTGCAGACTACCTAGCAGATGTGAGTTGGAGGTGGTTGGAGCTTAACTATACAGATTTGCGGTCCGAAAAAGAATGGTCTGAAAAAGAGAAAATATCCAGTGAGCAGCAGTTCTGAGGGTGCAAATGCCTTGTTGATGCCAGAGGTCAGAATGGCCAGACTCAAATAACCACTCGTTACAACCAAGGTATGTAGAATAGCATCTCTGAACGCACAACATGTCAAACATTGAGGCGGATGGGCTGCAGCAGCAGAAGACCACACTGGGTGCCACTCCTGTCAGCTAAGAACAGGAAACTGAGGCTACAATTCACACAGGCTCACCAAAATTGGACAATAGAAGATTAGAAAAACGTTGCCTGGTCTGATGAGTCTCGATTTCTGCTGCAACATTCGGATGGTAGGGCCAAAATGAAAGCATTGACAACATGAAAGCATGGATCTATCCTGCCTTGTATCAACGGTTCAGGCTGGTGGTGGTGTTATAATGGTGTGAGGGATATTTTCTTAGTACACTTTGAGCCCATCAGTATCAATTGAGCATTGTGTCAAGACCACAGCCGACATGAGTATTGTTGCTGACAATGTCCATCCCTTAATGGTCACAGTGTACCCATCTTCTGCCATGAAGGATTAAGGCAGTTCTGAAGACAAAAGGGGTCCAACCCGGTACTAGTTAGGTGTACCTAATAAAGTGGCCGGTGAGTGTATATGGCAACATTTATTTTAGAAAACACACTAAAAAGTATCTTTTTAATCAAAAACTGTGTCAGTTACAAAACACTTTTCAAATGACTGTAAGAGAGAGCATATTGTACTACACTAGCTGTCTTTACACTGATTCCTAACCATTGCATTTTAAATTTTTTGTACCTGACTACAAGTCAAAACCGTTGAGGAGAAAAAAAAGAGAAAAAAAACACACACGCACACAGATAACAATCATTTTTAAAATGTATTACATCTCCCTTCACTCAAAAACAAAGCTGAAAACAAATTGAAATTACAGCACCATAAAAACAGCATTATTAACATCAACCGAAACAAATTTAAAGTGAAACTGAAACTAGTGGTGAGTGAGAAACACAAATATATTACATGCTTCTGTCACCCGGCACAAATCCAAGTTTTGCTCGCTTGACATAAATTGCTCAGGAATACAAGCCAGAGCACGTTTTGAATGGCTTTGATTCAGAAATATGTAGTAGATGAGTAGATGTGATGCAACAAATTTCCAATGTAGTCTGAGAAACTTCAGTGGCATCAGGACAGAACATGACTGAGGTTTAATAGGATGCTATGAGAAGCAGGCAAACTATAACTTTCAGAATGACACAAGTAAATCTTATAATAAAGTATTAGCTCAACTACTCAAGGGAGGACAGGATATGACAGCGAGGATTGCATAAAAGACATACTTCGATTCATGGAGTAAGTCAGCTGACAGTATGTGCTAAACTACATATAGATTCAGAGTATCAGTCGTGTCTGGGTTAGAGTGACTCAATGCTCATGTCTCATTCTTTGGGTGTGTGTGAGTGAGCATCCCAGCACATTGGGATGAAAAAAAAAACTATAATATTAGAGTGAGGCGAGTCTGTAGGTGTTTGTTCCTGACTCACCCAGGTGGACCAGAGAGAGTGAACCGTCCAATCTCGAGCAGCTCACACATGCTGTTATGAGTCCGAAGTGTCCACATATGTAGACTGTTGTCTTCTAGTAATGTGACCAATTCCACCTGCAAATAAAGATAAAGAGAGAGACTTATTTACGATTCTGATATAACTATTGAGGTATTTGATTCACTGTCAATTATTCAATTAATTAACAATACAAATATATAAACAAATAGAAAGGTAAAAAAGACTTTAAATTCTCGTAAATCAGACTTTTCTTCAAAGAATATGCTAGTTTGTCTGTTGTATTCATAAAGTTTTAAACTCACAAATTTGGGGGAAAAAAGATTGGTGTGAACTTAAAATTCTGAGTAAATACTTAGAATGGTGAGCTGTAAACTTGGATTGGGGATGGAGAAAAATTCAGAAGCACTGACAGATACAATGTTTTTTATCCCAAGGCAGAAATGGGCTTCGATGAATTTTAATCATTAAAAAGTTTCTGTTCAACTTCTCTTCTTGAAACCTAAAACTTTTTTTTTTCCTCAACAACCTCACCCAAAACCACAGATGATTCACTGAAAACCAAATCCCAAAGATTGGAACAAAATCCAAGAAGAAAAAAAAAAAAGAGAGATCAAATCAATGAGATCAAAAAGCCACAGGATTAAAAGTCCAAAGCCGTACCTGGTTTGGCAGGAAGTGCACCTGTGTAACCGCCGCATTCTCATCGTGAAGCCCCATAAACTCCACACCTGGAGCTCCGTAGCTAAAAACAGGTTAAGGATGATGATTATGAATTTTTTTATTTAATGCCATGCCAGCAACAAAGGCTATTTTCATGGCAAGAACATTTCCGTAATTAACATACAATTAAAAACAGCAAACAAACAAATACATAAATGAAATAAGAGTAAATACATTTAAAAAATTCTAACATTTTTCCTGGTGTCACTTCCTGGTGTTAAGAAAACACACCAAACAATTCACAGACACGACATATAAAACAACCCATTTTAAAGGGACGTTCACAATCCAAATCCTTCGATTTGCTTTTTTTTTTTTTTTAAAGAAACTAAAATATATAAAGTCGACAAGTTTAAAAATGGAGCGCAATTCTGGTCACACAGCAGTTAATCATTTCCATTTCATCTTCTCTAAATGACTAAGAGAGAAATTTACGCAATCCTTTGGGAAACAACGCCACCAGTACACACGAATATAAACTGTGCTGCATTCATGGTACCCGCATGAAGGGTGTGTTTAGTGACTAAACATCTATAAGATGAGCTACAGGAAATCATCATCATCATCACTTCACACTACAGTCACTTTGCCTTCGGGATTTAGAGACAGAGCAATGGAATGTGACTGAGTGGGATTATTCAGGTGAACAGTAAAGCTACGCATAGTTCAAATATAAGCCATGGTTATGTGGAAATGTCTTGTGGTTGTTGAAGGATACAGTTTGATTGCTCCTGATCTGGTGCCGATGGCCAGGAGCTCCAGGCTGGGGCTGAATCCCAGAGCGCTGGGCTGATGGGGGAAGCCATGCTCTACAGTCTGAAGACAAATGAAAAACAAATGAAAATGTGTGAGAAGTGTAAAGTTGGAGACACGATCAGACTCGGCTCGGGTATAAGCGGACTACATGGGCATTTTAAACATCACAGACATACTAAAGATTTGAAGAAATGTATACAATTATGCCGGCTTTTAAGATGCATCATTTTGGGTAAATTATAAGGCATCTTTCCCTCAGAACGAAAGGCTTTGGAGGGCACCCAAAATATAGGGTTGCATGATTAATGCAAATAAAGCAAAGTGTGATGTGCCTCAGCACAATTACCTAAAACTCAAAAGCTGTGGTATCATTGAAAAATAAACATTCACTGTGATTCTGAGTGAAATGTGCTTCTTTTGCAAAAGAGCAGCTCTAAGACACTAAAAAGTTCACAAATAGATCATCATTGAAGATTAAACAGTTATCTATATTCAAACACCAATGTACTGTTAAATATTATACATTGTACTGTTATTATAATACATTACATTATATTATATTATACTGCAATACATTATAATAATAATTCCTTACATTTATAAAGCGCTTTTCTAGACACTCATAGCGCTTTACACAATGGGGGGAGGGGGGAAATCTCCTCACCAGTGTGCAGCATCCACCTGGATGACGTTATGGCAGGCATATTGTGCCAGACCGCACACCACACACCAGCTGATTGGTGGAGAGGAGAGAGTGATTAAGCCAATTATGATATGGGGATGGTGAGGAGGCCATGATGGACAGAGGCCAATGGGCAGATCTGGCCCCTACTCTATCGAAGAACATTCTGGGATTTTTAATGACCACAGAGAGTCAGGACCTCGGTTTACGTCTCATCCGAAAAACATTTATATTACATTATATTATATTACATTACATTAAATAAATTATTTTTTTTTTTAGTGACATTACAATATGATTTGTTATATTAAATAAAAATAACACTGGTAGCAATAATAATGATAATCCAATTACCATAATAATAATACTAATAATATAATGTAATAGCAGTATAGTATTCTATGTATAGTAAAAAAAAAAAAACATTTTGCCACATTAATAAACACTTTTTTAAAATCTGTTTTGCAACAAATTGGACAGACCAAAAACCTTTTTTCAAACATCAAACATGCTGGAAATCAACTTTAAATTTCAACTTTTGTGTGGATCCACCAAAAACCCATCGAAAATGATTGAATTCAACTCTCTCATGTATTGTGTGTGAAAAACCATTCACAATTCACTTCAACTGAAAATCAACTGGGAGTAAGGAAGGATATCCAGATCCTTAAAGTTGCCTATACTGTACTATACACAGCATTCAGCAGAAGATGTGGCTTTATCACCTTGTTGAACTGATAGAGATCCTGCTTGTGCTTGTCCCTCTGAGACTCGTGCCCATGACGCCTGAACCTCTTCATGGTCCCTGGACGAGCCGGGACTCACACTGCCCTCTCTCACGGGTTCACCTCAGCCACCTGACAACACAAGAGAGATACAGGGTTAACCAGGGCCATAATCGACAAATACATCTATAAAAAAGAAATGGAGATGGTTAAATTGCTCCGTCGAATATTTAATAATGATGCAGCTCTGTTTGTTGTTAGGATTAGGGCTGCTCAATAAATCGAAATCATGATTTAGCAAAAGCTGCAATTGTCATGCACATCTTGTCAGGGAGCATGGTTCTTTGATCAGTAGTAAATCTCTGAAATTGCAGATACACCATAAAGACAAGACAAGGGAAATCAAAATTTTAAAACTTGACGTATTTTACTGAACCGGCGGGACTAATAATTAGATGATTTCTTTCAGACACTCAACTGAAGTTATGAAGTGAATTTAGAGTAAACTCATGTTACTAAAAGTGGTATTTTAACATGCTTTCAGATGTAGCAGAAACACAGAGCCATAGCTCACTGAGAAGCAATGCAAACAGCAGAATTATTATTTTTCATTTGGTAATGCGGCGGTGAAGACACATGTCCAAGCGCTGCATTACATGTCATTTCTTCACAATATACCATATTTTACCAGTATATCCAATTCGATATACCATTGTTTTTTATTTTAAGTACACATTTTTGAACTCTCTGCTTGTGAACTATGACTCTGTTGTAGGGATGTAACGATTAACTGTGAGCTGGTTAAAAAAAAAACTAAAAAAAAAAAAAAAAAAAAACCATTCAAATAAGTGACTATTCAAATAGGTAGAAATGTTGGATGAATTGCGATACATGTTTTGAACAGAACGGGGTGCTGTATTTACAGGCGCAAACTCGCCTTACCTGCGCATCAGCGGCGAGCAAGAGGTGGGGCGGCAGACTAAAATGAAAGCAGTGACGTGCATCAGACAAACACAAACTTTGTGCAAACACTGCAAATAGACGTTTACTTACACTAACAGAACCGAATATGATGCAGCACAGTAAAAAACTACTGTCACAGACGACTATACGCAAAAAAGCTAGTAATAGACCAAACCACGGGAACTGGAGAACTGGCAGCCCTGCTTGTTCTGACGAGTGCTAACATCATGGAGATCACACGGTGCACCAGTGTTTTTTCATCAGCAGGGGACATTGTAATTATGCAAAGATTTCAGCTTATGCCAACAGATTTTCCTTTTAAAAATGTGTTAAATCTCAGAACAGCTTTAGTTTGTATCAAAAACCCTTCTTTAATTTGTATTGCTCACTTTTTGTTTGGAATTCGTTTTAGATTAGTAATTTAGCTGCACAGCTACAAAGTTTTAGTTTGTTGATATTAAAAGTCTTATTTAGTTTGTATTGTTTACTTTTTTATTTGGATTTTGTTTTAAAATTCCAATTTAGATACTGCAGAAAATATTTTATTTTGTATTAATTTTTTTTTTTTAAATCAAGCAGCATTTGAGAAAAAATGAAAGGGCACTTGTTCACCTTCAATTTGTCTCAAATCATTTTGTTAAAATCATGAATCGTGAGATTAGAATAGTGAATCATATCTCGTCGTGAGTCAGGTGAATCGTTACATTCCTACTGTGTAGTAAATGCAGTCGTACCTGAAAGTATGTGCTGGAGATTTACAGCTTATAACAAAACTGGCTTTACTGACTTTAAATTGGCTTCGATTAATTGCGCAGCCCTAATTAGGACGAAGTTTTAGAAGTTAAAAGTTTGACTGTAAGAATGAAACACATAAAAACACACTCACACACGCATTTATTTATACATAATTACACATACATACATACATACATACATACATACATACATACATACACACCAGCACATACATACATACCATACATGCATGTAGGCATGGGCCGGTATAAGATTCTGACGGTATGATAACCTTGGATAAAAATATCACGCTATGACGGTATTGTGTTTACTGCTCTAAAATATAATCTTCTTAAATGTCTAGGTAAAAAACTAAAACTTTTTCCCATTTGAACACAATATATTTTATTTTGAGGAACATTAATAATATTTTGGGGCAGTAAACATGTCAGGCTAAATAATTCAAGTGAATCATTGACTTCTGCTGTCTTCATTTGTTTCGAAAACACAGAAATCTTTCCAATCTACACCAAAAAACAAAACAAAAAACAAAGACTTTTACAAACTGCGGTATACCTTGAAAACAGTTATCGTCCCATGCCTACATGCATGTAAATTAAAACTCCTAATGGAAATGACAAAAAAGCACCAATAATTTCCATGCAGCTAAATATCTCTTTCTTGACTCCGACAGAAAACTTAGTCATACAGGTTGAGAATAATAAGGGCGAGAAAATCGACCATCTTCTTAAAAAGACCCATACTGAAGAACTACAAAGGGGGTACATTTCAAACAGAGCTCGCAAAGGGT
The DNA here is from genome assembly GCA_903798035.1 of Danio albolineatus. Classification (NCBI taxonomy): domain Eukaryota; kingdom Metazoa; phylum Chordata; class Actinopteri; order Cypriniformes; family Danionidae; genus Danio; species Danio albolineatus. The sequence continues at coordinate 5,669,677 of CAIGQQ010007205.1, read as the reverse complement.
TATGTGTGTACTCCAGCAAAACAATGGATCTGATAGGATCAAAAATTCCAAGAAAGAAGTTGTAGGCTTTGGCTGAAACTACACCCCCCTGGTTCCTCTTCCACTCTTTCTCTGCCCAGCCCCCATAGGGATACTGCAGATCTGAATGAAGCAGCTTTTGTTCAGAGCTGAACAGTGCTACAGTCCCTCCCCTCTTCAGAACAAACCGCACCTGATGAAAACACCTGCAGCTCTGGGGAAGCCGAATCAGAAAGAGCCTCTTTCAAATGGACAGAGAAAGGAGGGGCTGCTATACCTGCTCTCCATTAAACAGACCACTCACACTACAACAATACACAATGACCTGTGAATAAACGGCAGTTTCTCTCACCTGGAGCTGGAATCTGTGTTTATTTGTTGTGGCTGAAAACAAAGATGCCATTGACTATTCTGCGTCATTTAATGACCCTGAAATAATGTTCTTCTACTCTGTGTGTTTGTGTTATTATTGATTTGAAAATTTCCCCAGATGTCTTGAATAGCGCTGTTTGCAAAGAATTTCTTACTTTAGAATTTTGTAGGAGAGTTCATCTGCATAAAATATAACAATTACAACCACTGATGCTTTATGATTTTCTAGGGAGTCGAACATACTCGGTTATAGAAATTTATATTTTTAATCTGAATAGCAATTACAATAGCCATCATAATCAGTGTGTTTTTGTACAATGCAGAATGGAAATATGGATGCCTCCTCTTTAAGTTTAGACTAGGAAAAAAAAAATGAAATTGCGATATTTAGTTTTTCGGCGCCATAAAAGACAGCACTATTTTGGATAGATTTCATAATTTTACATCAATTGGGATGATTTAAAACGAGAGCAAATCTGCATAAAACATGAAACAAAATATATAAAATAAAATAAAGCACAGATGAAAACAATAGAACAAAGAATAAAAAATGAAATCAATGGTGCTTTATGGTTTTCGGTGGAGTCTAAAGCCTGTTTCACACCGCAAGTGTGAGCAGCGCGTCAGCATTGCTGGATCTATTTTTGATATGATATCATAGGCGACTGTCCTCTGACCGAGTGCACCTGAAAAGACATGAATGACACTCCTCAGAGCATGAGAGGCATGCTTTAAGATCTGTATAATTTGTAAAATAAAGACTTGCAGGTTAACTAGACAGAATAGACAAAGATAGATTGATCTGTGCAGCAGCTGCCGATGAGCATTAACAGTATGGACCTTTTTCACATTTTCGGGTTTCTCAGCAGTTGAAGTCGTCATAGTCAAAAGCAGTCAATGGTAGAGTACAACAAAAGATTTTTTTACAACTCCATTTTCTGAAATAATAAAAGAAAAACTCCACAATGGTGTTATCAAGACTTTCAGAAAAAGGAAAAAAAATGTGTGAGACTGATAATGGCAGACAGAAGAGAGAACAACGTTAAATTTACTGTTCTGCCCCATAGACGCTGCATTAGGGTGCACTTACACTAGGCAATCCAAACTGTGCCTGGTTTCTTGGTTCGTTTGACAAGTGTGAGTGCTCCAAATCGGACCCAGGCTCTGTTCAAGTGCGCTTCAGCAAGGTTCAACTGTACCTAGAGTCAGTACACCCTTAAAAACACTTCACACAAGCGGTAATTGTTTTCTGTAATTAGATGCAAAGCTGATATAATACATACGTAAACATATAAATGCATATACGTTTGTTCTTTCAAAATATCAAAATATTAAAAACTTTCAAGGATTTAAGATTATGATGATAGTTAAAAGTGTCATAACTTGTCAAATCATCCATTGAGGGACAGAAATTCATTTATTCATTCATTTTCTTTTTGGCTTAGTCCCTTATTAATCCGGGGGTGCCACAGCGGAATGAAGCGCCAACTTATCCAGCATTTGTTTAACGCAGTGGATGCCCTTCCAGACGCAACCCATTTCTGGGAAATATCCAAACATTCTCATTCACACACATACACTACGGACAATTTAGCTTAGCCAATTCACTTGTACCGCATATCTTGGACTGTGGGGGAAACCGGAGCACCCAGGGGAAACCCACACGAACAAGGGGAGAACATGCAAGGTACAGATATTTAAATATGAAATCTAAAATAACATTGTATAGTCTTTGTTGAATAAAGGATTAAAATAAATTAATCTTTTGGGGCAGCACAGTGGCATAGTGGATAGCGCTCTCGCCTCACAGCGAGGAGGTCACTGGTTCGAGCCTCGGCTGGGTCAGTTGGCATTATTGTGTGTAGTTTGCATGTTCTCCCTGTGTTTGCGTGGGTTTCCTCCGAGTGCTCCAGTTTCCCCCACAAGTCCAAAGACGTGGTATAGGTGAATTGTCCGTAGTGTATGTGTGTGAATGTAAGTGTATGTGTGTTTCCCAGTGATGGGTTGCAGCTGGAAGGGCATTCGCTGTGTAAAGCATATGCTGGATAATTTCGTGGTTCATTTCGCTGTGGCGACCCCAGATTAATAAAGGGACTAAGTCGAAAAGAAAATGAATAAATGAATCTTTGGTAAAGTGACAAACTTTATAAGTTCTAGTGGCCAAACGGTTTAAATTTGCAAATTTACAGTCACAAGCTTTAGAAACAATAGTCGAAATAAAAATCTTTCAAACTATTAGATTAAAATTAAATTTTGTATTGACTCCACAAATCAGGTGTTCTGAACTGTGGATTCCGGTTAATCATTACCCCAGCTTGACATTGCAGATACACTGCGCTATCGATGCTGAAAACAATATATCGTGCAGCCCGATTTTACACTTTAAAAACAATATTAGATATTTTTTTTTACTCTGGAAGTGGTCAAAACTTAGACCCTGTTTAGAGCCGTATTTTGGGTCATCCACTTGAAAACGCATTTTAATACCAGGTAAAACAGGATCTGAGAGGCAATCCACCCAAAGCCACTAACTGTATTGCGCCTAAAACCACTTCCTGAAATCAGGGTAGCTTTTAATAAGAGGAAACAGTGCCAATGTTCGCTGCAAACGTGTGTACACAACACATCCACCTTCATATCAGCAAGCAAACAGAATTTCTGAAGGGTAAATCAGGAGACAACCAGCACGCAGCCAAGGAAAACAAGAAGAAAACAAACAATGAGTCACAGTCTGACATTGATCATTGACAGTAAGGAAGGACTGCATATTCAAAAAGAACCATCCAGGTACTTGTTACGTCACATAACCTCTCTGTGAGCGTGTCTAGACAAGGATAGCATCACAATTCATCATACCTTGTGGAGTGTGAACACATTTGCATATCAACAGGAAGAGAGACCCTTCTTTCCCGCCATCAATCTTTTCCAAACATAACTTTCCCAGTGACTCACACACATATTTCTGTGATTGTGGCCAATATTAGCCAAGAACATTTAGTCATCAAGCATGTGGCTACAAATGCTTCCAGAAATAAGCGTTTCCTTATTTTTTAGAACCAGAAATATGCGTATTACTGGACCCTGAAGAAATCAGTCAGGAAACTACAACAACAAAAAAGAGTCTCTAAGCTTAGCTTTAGGGACAATGGTAAAGTGGGAGGTCTTCTACTTAAGAGTGAGCTTGGCTTTATGGGGGAAAACTCTCAGCAGGAGAGCTGGAATGAAGAGAGAAAACACGCAATTCATTCAAAACGAGAGTCTAAAACTATCATTGAGCACCATATTGATAATTGGAAGCGGCTTCAGAGAATTATGCTCTTGGAGATCAATATTACACCTCCATCCATTTAATCCTGAGTTAATTAGAGGCAGAAAAAAATAAGCGGTGGTTTGTTTTGAATCCCGCTGGGAGGAATTATGGCGGCGGTGCATGTGAGGGCAGTGATGTGGGAGTAGTGGCTGTAACTCGCTTAAATTAGAGGTAGGAGGTCTGTGTGGAGAGTTCATAGACATTAAGGAGAAACGGTATGTGGAATTAGGCAGCCGCCAAAACACTGTGCATAATCAGCTCAACCATACAGACGACAGATTCAGGGCTGTGGAATGTAAAATGACGTGGTACATTAGCAGAGGAAGTATTGATTAATCTGGAGCTCTCAAACAGAGACATTGGTTTGTTGCGTTAAACAGTATTGCCAATCTATTACATAATCGAATGATTCACACATTAAAGTCCGTTACATCCAAGTACATGGCACAAGTCTTAATGATTTGACTATATTTTACCCAAATTAGGAATGAAGCAGGTTTCAACACCAAAACATTTAAATCGATAACTGTTAAGTTCAGTTTGGCATATGACATAGTCTGGTGGGTAAAATCTTTGGTTGAGCAGAGTTCAAGACCATAACAACCTTTTCCTGTCCGGTTTCCTTCTTTCCCCTCCAAGCTTCCTGTCTTTTCTCAAAACTGAGACAAAATATAAAAAATAAAAAATGCATAATCAGGGCTCGAAATTAACCTTTTTGCTTGGTAGCACTGGTGCTCCTAACTTTAAAAATTCAGGCGCACCAGACAAAATTTAGTCGCACGCACTGTTACGTATGTGTTGTGTAATGTGTATATAAAATGAAACTTATTTTTCCCTTGTATATTTAGTGAGTATTTTTTTTTGCATATGCCTCTGTGCTTCCCTTCTCTCCGCCCCTGTCTACTCAGCAGGATTCATGATCACCGCAGGTGCGGTGAATCAGCTGTCATCAACGTGGAGGTGCCGGCTTGTTTGCGAATGCCATTTAAACCGGACTGGAACGTCGTTCGAACAGTCTCCTCTCTCCTGACTTGTGTTGTTCTTTTGTGAACTTAATGTTGGTTGTATTTACACGGCAAAAATTGTGAAAGTGAAAGCCGAGTGGTGATTCATTGATCCTTGCGGAGACACGTGTGCTGAGGAGGGTGCTTTTTTGTTTATAGACGTTTTGTCCTGTTTTGTGGTTAGTATAGGGAGGTAAGTGAATTGTCATTTTGTTTCGTTTTATTTCATGTGCAGGTAAGAGGATTAAAACTTAGTTGGATGTTGAATTTTTGTTTGTTATTTTGGCACATACCTCCATCAAGCTTTTTATTGTCTCCTTTAAAATTAAATAAATTTAATAAATTTAATTTTACGTTATTTCTTGGTCAATTGTTTTTTTTGTTATACCTTTGAATGGGAGATGAGACTCCGGGCTCCTCGTTAACTTTAGAGGTGTCCTTATTATTTTCAATTTAATATTATTTATTGTTACGGATCTGGCTTGCCCTGTGGAGCCATCTTTTTCTTTTAAGTCAGATATTCGTAACACCCACCAATTATGAGCACCATTGCTAAGTTTTATATAAACAGATTCATTGCATTTGAAACCAACACTAATCAAAACTAACAAGCAAGAAAAAATATATATGCTTGCGTGAGGAAAATGTCTCAACGAAATCCCGTTATCACACGAAAATACATTTTTATAGCATAATTAAGTGACCAAAAGATACATGCACGGACCGCTCACCGGCCCTGCACGCACTACTTGACATGAATGAATCTGTTAATGTGCTGTGTTCTCACAGGTGATGTCTGATATTGCACAGTTGCTTTTGATGTACACCTTATTATTTGTATACATCATTTTAATAGCAATACCGGTCTTTTCATGAGCTGCAACATTAGTTTAATCTTAGTCCATGCAAGCCCTTTTGCAATGGTGTAAGTGGTGTTAACTTTTACTTATAGCTGCACGGCTGACAGCATCTAGCGATTAAACGAAGGATTAAACAGAACATCTCATGCTTAAAATGTGTAGATGTGGCAGACAGTCACCTGAAAATTCCATCCCACAGACTTTAGTGAATGCTTTAGCTATTTTCATGTAGATTGTGGATTAACATTCACCACATTATCAGTAATTAGATGTGCCATTATTTGTTGCTTTAGGTGTTTTCTAAAACAAAATCTGATCGTGTTGTTGTCATTCTCATCTTCAGCGCTTTACATTTTCGCAGTTGTAGCTCTCCTGTCATCTGAAGGCAGAAGGCGTTGACTGAGTGATTGACAGCTGATTTTAACCAATCCATTCGCCGTCAGTTCTAGCGCAGTGGGCCAATAAAAAGAGCGCGAATGCGGGGCAAGCATTGCGGGCTTTGTTTACTGCAGCAAGTTGGTGTGCATCTGCATAAAATATAATAAAATTACAAGCATATATACATATTTAAATATGACAGATTAAAAAAAGTTAAACAAACAGTGCTTCATGGTTTTCTGGGGATTCTAATAGTATTTAAGTTCAGAATTTGAACAATCAAACGTAAAATAGCATGGCAACATCGATGCTCAAACGATATATATATATATATATATTGTTTAGCCCTATTTGTTAGCATCTACTATTTACCCTTGTCAATGATAAAAAGTAATAGTAATCTTCTATTATTGATATTATAATAAAAATGTTTTAATGCATTTTCTTTCGATTTTAGTTATGGCAATTTAATACTTCAAGTTAAACTAAATGTTAAAATATTAATTTCCTGAAAATGCACAATATTGTAATCTTATCATGAGGACTTCAAACTACAGAGAATTGTTGTCTCTGAATTTTGTATTATTTTAAAAGGACATTTTAGTCCTTACTGTCCTTACAAACTGCAGTGATCACAATACAAACACCAGAACCAGAAAACAGCGACAAATACATCCTCTCCACACCTGTAAATGTAGTAACAACCAATGTAGATCCGTCTGACATAGAGCTGGATGATGAAGAGAGTAAAAACACTAGTAATTCAAACTACAAATCTCAGAAGATTCCAGATTGCGACTCTGAAATACCTGAATTATCATCAGACGAGTGTCAAACTGGGATTAAATTACTACAATTAATATTTGGTTATTGTAAACTTGAAACTTCCATTCCAATTTTAGAATTTTCTCATTAATAGTGCAATCTTCCCTTGATCCTTCTTCAAACTCGAGCATAATGAATATATGCTAAAATTTGTCAGTTTGTGAAAACATTCATGTTTGTAGCACAATCAGTTTACTCTGATTTGTTTAAATTCCCAATAAAAGAAAAAAGGATCATAAACTAAACTTAGAACCTTGTATGAATCTCAGAAAGCTGAATCACCAAGCACTAAAAACCCTCAATGTTTTTTTCAGAGAACCAATCCTAAAAAAATCCCTGTGGTAAACAGTGATACCACCAAAAGATCAATACGCTTAGAGATTCCTCAGTTAAAGGTCAGGGCGAGAGTTGACATCATGTTACACAGACACGTCAACATGTTTGACGAGCATCTCGTTGAAGTGTTACTAGCCAGGACTTGACCTGATACCCTCAGGAAAGCAGCCAGAAAATAGCAGCCGCCGGTCAGGAGAGGTCAACTGCTTTTTAGTTTAAAAACAGCCCGTGAGCACCAACAGTACATTCGAGACCGACAACACACTCATTTTATGACACAGCACAACACAAACACAGCCGTCTTGCCAGATCCAAAATGTCCCACCCAGCTTGACGACTGTTATTACAGTAGGCCACTACATGTGCTACTCCTATACAGCCTTCTTCTATTACTGGTTGCACAAAGCAATGGTTAAAAAGACGAGCAAAAAAATCTGATGTCATTTCAGGTGTTAAAGCTTCAGTTTCTAGTGGCCAGTTTCCGTAAATCAGGTTCCTCTACTTAGTGAGAGAACACAGCAGACCTGTACATAGAACTAGGGCCAATTTATTTAGCTATTCCTGCACAGAATTTTGTAAAATAAATAAATAAATAAATAAATAAAATAAGTGTACAATGCTTTTTTTGCTTTATTAACAAGAACCAGCATGTACAGTTTTATTATACAATAAAATCACTTCATATTCCTTTAAAATTAAATGAGAAAAGAAATTAAAGAAAAAAATAAAGAAAAAATAGAAACAGGAGCGGTACATTTTTATAAAATTACATATAAATTTTACACTTTTTTCCAATTTTAGTTACTAACAAGAGGTATTAAATGCACGTTTACTACAGAAAATGCATGAATGAAAACTTTTTTTACACAAAAATGTTAAAAGACGAGCATATATTACCATTTTAATTGCTTTTGTGTTTTTAGACATAGAAATCACTTTTATATACATTTAAATCTCTTTTACTTACACCATGAATAGAGGTTTGCTTTTGGCAAGTTTGGATTTGTGTGTGAAATTCACATAATAATAATAAAATAAAGTTTATAATAAAACCAGCAACTTTAAAAGAGCGATCCTTAACATAACCAAAAAATACAGGTTTATGGGATAAGGAAAATGTTTTTAAGATATTATGAGTAATAAAAGCTTTAACATTAATCCAAAAATGTTGAGTATATTGGCAAGATCAAAATAAATGTGAAATAGTTCCATTAGCTCTAACATATAATTCATCTACTAAAATACTAACTGTATACAAATTGATATGATATTCAATAAAGACATTAAAATGGATTTTCTTAACCTCAGACGATTTAATAAAGGTGTCCTTTTTCTTCAGCAAGGCATTTAAGATTTTAGCAGAAACTGTTGTTCATAATGCAAGTGAATCGCTATACTGGCGAATTATGAAAGTTAAAAAAAAACACAAAGTACAAATTAAAATTGATGCTTGTTGTATTCTTGATTATAGTTTAAGGTCTTATGAAGCCAAATAATAAGTCTGTGCAAGAACCTGAACATTATTCACAACAATATTGTAGACTTTTTTTTAAAGTTTTGTAAATTTACGCACTTAGGCCCCGTTTACACTAGTGCGTTTTAGTTTAAAAACGATGTTTTAGCATGAAAACGATCTGCTTCGAGACTAGAGTCTCTCAACTGATCTCCCTCCACCAGAAACGTATATCACGTGACCATTCGCACATCATTCGCGCACTCTGGGCATGCGCGTTCAAGTATAAACAGGAAGCACGTGTCTCGCTCGGCATTTGGTTATTGTTAGTCAACAAACGCTGGTTAAACGATGAGCGCTGTGGTAAAAAAAGCAAGAGAGGTCTTTTTGAGGACAGATGACGAGGTTGAGTTGTTACTTAAAGTAACAAATGAATATAAAACATCCATGGCTATCGAAAATACAGTGTTTACAGTGAAGGCTGGTCTGCCGTTTGCCGGTGACGTTATAGCCACGTGCGCTTGACGAATAAGGGAAGGATACACAATGACCCAAATCCCCAATCACGTATCTGATCTCAGCAGCCACGCCTCCGTTTTCAAAGATATCCGTTTCCCTCCATCCATACTGAGACGCAGCAGGAGCGTTTTAGAATGAAAACACCCTCTCCAGCGTTTTCAAAACGCTCCGTTTTCGCACCTCGAAAACTCTGGCGTAGTGTGGACGGATGGCGTAACCGTAGCAAAACTTATGCGTTTTAAAACAAAAACGCATTAGTGTAAACGGGGCCTTATAATCAAGACTTTTACTTAAAAAACATCATAATTCACAAGTAAAAGATTATTTTCTGCCTTGCCTTGACATCCTTATCTGGACACATTTGAATACGCGTGACGGTTTGTGGAACTGAAAAAAAATGATTTGCATATTTAAGTGTTTTCAATGCTTTGCTTCTAAATTTAGGTTTCATTTCAAGCTATTTTCAGACAAACAATAAAGTTGAGATCTGAAATTGACCTCAAAAATTGGTCAAAAATGTAAAAAGTTCATTTTGATTTCTCAGTTTGTGGATTCTTTGAAAAATGAATTTTATAAACAACAGTGCCTCCTCAGCATACACAATATGTACATAATAAAGCTACACTCTTTCAAACCAGAAATACTTCTCATAGCTTTAAATCAGTTATTTCAGCTAAACCGTCAGTCTGACAGCAAATCGTTCCAGCTAACCACATCACTGGTGACATCACTACATTCTCAGCATAGCATCCAGCAGGAAACCGAGATCAGAGGAGAAGACAAAAGTGGAGAACCTGTCCTGACACGAGCGTGGGACTGTCAGTGAACACTCAATAGACAGACACCCCACTTCAGCTGCTTAACCTAGTTAAAAACGTCATGTGGAGAAACTGAAGAACTGTAGATTCACATTTTTTAGATTCGATATGGGTGAAAGGGCATTAAGAAACTAATTAAATTATATATGAGGTCAAGAGAAAGACAGTCAAGTACAAATAGGTCAAGCTCTGCAAAACTCGTCAGCTACACACCGATTAAGAGGGAAAAAAACTGCATGCAAACATGAATGTAAACCAGTTTAACCGCCACGAGATGCCGATGCGGATACAGAGATTATACTTTTGAAAGACCTCTGTTTTGGGATATTAGGAGTATAAACAGGCTCTTGACAGAGACACATCAGGGCTCAACAATGAGAATTAATTTTATGCAGTGGTTCAGATGTCACCTTGTCCTCCTGACAACATTTCCACTGGCCACATCAAATAAATGCACACATTTTATTCTTGTAAACATCAAGACAACATTTAACTGTTTAGTTTTCTGAAAAGGTAGTCAAGGCTGCCTCTATTAGATCAATAGTCAAAGCAGCTAAACTGTGAAATATTATCACAATATAATCGTTTTCTGTATTAACACATATAAAAATGTAATAAAAAATTTAAAGGGGCATTTTCAATCTCCAGTCTATTCAATGTCACATGATTCTTCGAAAATCTTTCTAATATACAGATTCAGTGCTCGAGGATTGTTTCTTATTATTATCAACGTTTTACAAGATGACCTGCTTAATATTTTTAGAAATTGTGATTTTTCTTAATTCCTATACAAGTTTTTTAAAATAAAAAAGCAGCGGCATCTATTGACAACAAAAACATTATTAATGTCTTAAGTGTTCTTTACCTTAAAATTATTAAGGTAAAAAAAGCTATTACAGCTAAACTTGCATTGCTATAACCGTACTAAACATTCGGATTAATTAATCGTTTTTAAACCGAAATCACACAAAATCTGCAATTATTTTGATTCGCTATATGGTAACAATGATGTTATGGCTGCATGATATTGGAAAATTCTACCATTGCGATATTTTTTTAATAATATGATATTTATTGCGATATGAATGCAATTTCACTAGATGAGTTTAATACCTGACAACAAAAAGAAAAATAACTTGAAATGAATTTAGAATTTTAGATTGATTGAGATGATTTTTAGGAGTGTGCATAAATTATAATAAACAACCTACAAGCATAAACTCAAAGGAAAAGACAGAAATTAAATAAACACTGACTTCTTGTTATCTGAAAAGTTGAAATGTATTCAGGTATACAGCAATTGAATAATTAAATGTAAAATAATACTGCATAGTCTTCATTTTATAAATAATGCAAAAGGATCATTATAAATGTTTCAAATTTACAAACGGTACAGTTTTTTTTTTTTTTACACCTGAACGCTTTTTAAAACCTTCCTACAGTCACAGGCCTCAAAAAACACTTGCAAAATGATCAATTAAAATTTAGACATTGCATATACTCGCGATGTGACAATTACAAACAATCACATTGCAATATCAATGCTGAAACGATATATTGCAGTTCTAAAGCATAGAGTTTTTGAAAGTTGTGACAGTTCTTAAGCACATTATCCTGATCAGTGTGAAAAATGCAACACAAATCTAAATGAATAGGTTTTATATATCTTTATATATAAGATTTTATACAGAATGCATTTAATTGAATTTAAAATACTGCAGCTATTTCCTTCATTTGTAATAAATAAAAGACAACTCTATTGGAAAAAATGGCAACAATGTTTAAGAGGTTTTAGATAAACAGTAGCGTAGTGCATTTTGAGATTATGCTTGGTCTTTCTTTGGGTGCTGTTAAAATCAAAAACTCCCCAAACCTGTAGCTCTTTTATGAAAAGGTTAATCACATTTTAAATCACAAGTCACAATTTTGATTAGGTTGCAATTACATTTTTTTTTGTCCAAATCATGCAGCTGACGATTAAAAACATCATGAACACAACAGGAAAAAAGACAAAGCTTAAATGCATTTATATGATGTCACCACAGCACTGTCCTCAAGCTTGTATACTCAGCGGCAGTCACTAATGTCATAAAAGATAACCGCAGCTGCTCAATATAACAAAGTCCACAATAAGTAACTTATGACTAACGGATAGATCACAGACGATGTTCTTTTTTTTTGGGGTCAAAATGCCCAACCCAGTCAGACAAAAGTCATGTTGTTTAAAAAAAGTGCAGCTGGAGAGGATGAGGAAGTGTTGGATGAACTTCCTCTCATTCTTATTGGTCATTGTAAAGCAGATTTCTCCCTGCATGCTATCATCCACGCCGACCGTTTGTTACTGTGGAAGTGAGAAGCCTTTGTTTACCTTCTCTTCCTCTAAAAAAAAAAAAGATCTTGTCTACTATGGCTGCAGGGTGTGGTCCGTCACAGGATGTCAGTCCCCAGACTCGAGCCTTTCCTGTCTTCTCTGACGTGAAGCGTTAAAACCACATTTACACCCGAACATTTCAAATTGTTATATCAGACGGCTTACAAAACTAATTACATCTGATATGAGCGCTGCCTAAGTGTCACGTTTGGGAAAAGGTAAATACCAAGATAGAGTTCCACCACACCTAAACCGCATTCTGTAAACAGTTATTGTGTATCTGCAGCTCTTCATTATCTTATTTCAACAAGTGAAGAGTTCCCTGGACCACAGAGACTTCAGAGGAGAAACAATGGATACGCATGAGCAAGAAATGTATGGTTGTTATAAAACTGGGGCAGCCAAAAATGCAAGTTTGAACCAAACAAGTGTCAATTAAGTCCATTTTTACACGACTTTTCAAATGTTTGGAATCGATATGCTGTGCACACATAGTGCAATTAAAAAGATTGCATTAAAGACATCTAAATGAACCAAAAAGAGTAAATGAAGGCACAAGACCAATTTAAAAAAAAAATGCTAAAGTATGCCTGGTTTTTCCCTCCAACATTGCACATTATAGTTCATTAGTTCTATAGACACCGGCCCATGAACACTTCCTGCTTGTTATCAAACTATTTCATTACTATAACAAGTGGCAATTCACTCTTACATTAATGTTAAAACAGCTATCATAACATTAGCAATATGTGGGTCTTTTTGGATTCTCTGAAGCTAACGTAAAACAGGAAATATGTTGGGACCACTGTTTTTGTTTGCATCCCTCAAAACGATTTTATAGTACAGTTCAAGTCTGTACGCGATGAGGGAATTACTGACACTGTAGTTCTTTGGACTCGGTTACACATTTATTATTAGCCATTCATGATTTGTCAACAGATGAAACAAAAATCGTTATATGGGTGCAATTACAGTGACTGTGTTTAACCAAACACACAGCTTTGTTTTGGATGTTTCAGCAGTAAAATATACGTCATAAAAGTCTATTTTAGGATGTTTTGTATTGTAAAAAAAAAAATGAAAAAAAAAATGACCAAAATGTATCTATGACTTTCTTTTTTTGGCCCGAAACAACTGGTGATAAAGAACCAAACTGAGAGTGTGAACTGTGAAGTATGCTTAAGGTTGGATATAAACCTGTAATTGTGTAAAAATATTGCTGAAATTTAAATAAGGATGGCCCACTTCCTCATACAGACGCAATTCCAAGAACCAAATGGCAAATATCAACCAATAAAAGCGTTTGTATTTTAGAGAAAAAAAATCATAATAAAGGTTTGAATCCACATAAGGGAGTATAAACGAATAGGTCATTTTCATTTTGGGGTAAACTATCTCTTTAAAAGATAATTCAGCAACAAATGTATAAAACTCCAGAAGTCAAAAGTCTCGTGCTCAATTATTTAGTGGTTAGAAAAGTAAAAGTGCTAACACTTCTTGTAAAATGTTAAAAAAAAAATCCATTTGTTTTTTTTTTTTTACAATATAAATACATAAAAAAGATAGTAAATACTATTAAACTCAATTTAAATTTGCTGCACGGCTTTTAACAACATGTTAGTTGTGACGGAATGAGGCACTTTTACACAATATGAACTTTCAGCGTAAATCATTCAGATGAAATCCTTTTATGCAAAACTACAAATTTTTAGCGACACATTTATTATTATAAAAGACAAATTCAATTCATCCTGGAGTAACTTTGACCGTCCTGAATGTTGTAACCGAACATGACATGAATCAATGAATAATGGCTGACAGTCAGAAAGCTTATTTTATTTAGAACTTTTTATTTTTAAATTAAACTTTTTAACATGTATATCATCACATTAATATATTGAATTAAAGTGGAAGACTGAAAAAAAAAACACACAAAAACATTATGAAGCTTTATGTTTTTTTTTTTTTTTTTACTTTGTGAAGTTTAAAGGGATAATTCACCCAAAAATAAAAGATCTGTCATCGTTTACTCATCCTTTACTTGTTTCAAACCTTTATGAGGTTCTTTTTTTTCTGTTAATCACAAAAGCAAATATTTAGAAAAATGTTGGAAACCTGTAACTATTGACTTGTATTGTATTTTCCCCAATAAGGAAGTCGATGGTTACAGATTTTTTTAGGTTTCAGAATAACAGAATAAAGAAAATTTGAAAGCATTTGAGCACAAGCTCATAGTGTGTAACTTTTCATTTTGGGGTGAACTGTACCTTTAATTGTAAGTCCATAGACACAATATCAAATCTAAATCACTCTTTTCCAACCGATAATCGGCAAAAATGGCAGAGCCAATACTGATGCTGAACATCGAATAGTTGGATCCTGAAATTAAAATAAGCTTTCTATTTCAACAAAGTTTAAGCAGCCATTACTCCAGTCTTCAGAAAATACTTGAGAAATCATTCTTGTTGGCTCAGGAAACACTTCCTATTATTGATAAAATTGAAAACAGTTTTGCTGCTTAATATTTTTGTGGGAATTAAAATTTTTCAGGATTCTTTGACTGACAGAAATTTGAACGATAGCATTTATCATAAAAAGAAACCCTTTAAAGCTAATTTGACTAATTTAATGACTAAAAATGTACATCCCGGTGGATTAAAGTGTTAAATATTTAGCACTTTGTATTGAACAAAAGCATATTCACGCTGTATCCTTCTCTGACACGTATTTCAGGTCAGTCCTTGTGTCAACACAAACATGACGGGTTTGTCAGGTACATTAGCACAGTTTTCAACGTGTTATCTGAGGTCACTGTACAAGAACTTTGCATTGGCTCAACTAAAGGTCAAAGATAAATCCAGCCATACATTACAGGTGGCTTCTGAAAGAAATGAACCAAGGTTTAATTGCATGTGACGCCAACAATCAAGCTATTGTACAAAGCACAATTGCTAGTTGTAGTCTGCAACAATATATTTTAATCCACAAATTAACCGTGAAGGTAAATGACTCCAATTTATTCACTCTGACTCTGCGGAGGAGAGAAAAGTGACATCAGAAACAGCGTGAGTGCAGCAACATGAGAGGCTGAGATGAGGTGGAGGCTTTTTCACTCTCCATTCTTAACCTGTCAGACCGGTGGGACAGCCGTTCACAGAGCTACACCAAGGACAGCCAATTTCCCAGTCCTTGCCAAAACACTTTAGCTTAAAACCAGGTGGAAAACCGCAGCTACTGATCTACAATCACACGACCAATGCACTTCTACAAATATCCAAATTAAACTTAATCAGTTCTTCATTTACTGGTCTACCAATATTAGATTGATTTGTTAAGTCTCACTAATTAAAATTACACGTCAAGAAACTTTGTTTAGACACTCAACTTTTCGAGAGAAACAGAGAGAGTGAAAGAGAGAGAGAGAAAGCTTAATTATAAATTAATTAATTAGACAAAATGTGAAATTATTTTAGTCATTTAGAAATTACTTTTTATAATCACATTTACAAAATCAGTGTTGCCCTAAAATATTAATTCATTTTAAAACTTCATATTTTGCCTCTCTGCTTCATACCCATTTGTTAGTAAATAGTTTTAATGTTTTTAAAATATCACAAAATTTATTTTATTAATAAGATTTTTGCTTATTTTCAAGATAAATATATTTTAATAATATATAATATAATATATATTTTTAATATTTTATACTGAATTACAATAGAATATTACTGCATGCCAACTATTGAACTTGATTTTCATTAAAGTTACTGGAAACAATAATCTAGACACTTAATTAACATTCGATATGCTGTAATATGCAATATTAGTTAATATCTACAACATAATAGTTCTCAATATACTATAAATACTACACCTACACTTAGTTTCACATGTAAAACTCCATATTGACATAGCGAGACAATCTTTTCACTTCATTAAAATAAATAAGATAAATGAGAATTGAAACACTGTATTATAATACAGTATAAAGAGTAACAGTTCAGGACAGATACAGTATCTGTACAGTTGGTGAGGGAAATAATCTGAGATCCAACAATACATTCTCTGTTCTCTCATTCAGAAAGGTGTAGTTTCACGATAACACGAGCAACAGTGCAGCACAAGGTCAGTCCTAGGTGCTGCTTTCGTTTGAGATTGCATGTTATTCATTAGTTGGCCAAATAACACTCTACATGCAAAATAGGCGAGAAAAATCGACGTACAAACCATCATAATTACATGCTAATAAAGCTGGAAGTTAGGATTCACTGACACTTTTAGAGCTTCCTAATAAGTAAGCATTTCTAGGCATCATAAGAACATTTCTGCGGTCGCATTCTGATAAGTTTAGCATGTTTTGAGACACATCCATGGAGTCGGTGAGTGGAAACACCTGTGGCCGGGCAGCAGTCGACGGGCCCGGGCAGGACTCACCTGATTCACCGCGGCCCGATGTCCCGGCTCTGTCCACGATTCAAGCGGGTTTACGCAATTATCCTGAGGTGAAGAGGGAAACCACGCCGAACGGTAACGGTGAGCGGGCTCGAGCCGTGTTTACCTCGCCTTCGAGGTGTGTGTATGGACACAGTGGTTGAGGATTATCAGTGAAGTGTTTCCTGCTGCGCTCACTGCTGATTTGCGCTCTGGCTCCTCCCTGAGCGGACGCCTTCCGGGACAATTCAGCACACGGCCAGTAGGAGTCGCGGATTCATTGGAGCAGCCTTCATAATATATCAAAAAATGCTGACGTATACACTTTAAGTACAGTAGAGCCACAATCACGCAAGCCCACACACACATACACACAAATGTACTGCCTTAATAATATGTAAATACATTTTAGATAGATATTAATAAGTAATAAGTAATTAATAAGTAATAAGTAATAATAAGACAAATGTAACACAAATGTACTGCCTTAATATGTAAATACATTTTAGATAGATATTAATAAGTAATAATAAGTAATAATTAATAAGTAATAAGTATTAATAATAAGTAATCATATAATATAAGTATATCCTCTAAGACATTGTTTTGTTAACAATATTTTGTTATTTGTCTTTATTTTAAGATGAAATAAATGCCTTGTAGGAGATTTGCCCATGACGGTCTACACCAGTTATATGTATGCAAATTTTTAAATATCTTACCTGTACTTATTACAATATATAAAAGTATATGTGACCAAACCATTTTTTATGTTTTAAATAAAATAATAAGTGTCGTAGTGAGTAGCATGTTTGCCTCACAGCAAGAAGGTCACTGGTTCGAGCCTCGGCTGGGTCAGTTGGCATTTCTGTGTGGAGTTTGCATGTTCTAAATTGTCCGTAGTGTATGAGTGTGAATGAGAATGTATGGATGTTTCCCAGGGATGGGTTGCGACTGGAAGGGCATCCGCTGCATAAAACAAATGCTGGGTAAGTTGGCGGATCATTCCGCTGTGGTGACCCCGGATTAATAAAGGGGCCAAGCCAACAAGAAAATGAATGAATGAATGAATAAAATAATAAGTAAAAACATCTTGTTGACAAATGTGTGGTTCGAAATGTATTGGCAAAGTATACAGATTTTAACATGACAATGTATTAGAATTATGAGGCAGCCAGTCTTTTAATATGCTGCATCAAACGCTTCTTCATCTAAATATTCCTGACCAGATTTTTCTATTGTTATACTTTCAGTTATTTTTAGTGGCTGTTTTCTACAAATCACGGTAAAGCTGTACGACGGTCATTAATTATTCCTCAAAGTAAAACAGGTGAACAGGTCTTTGACCAATACACATATATTACTATGTTATCATCACTGTAATCATCAACGAATGAACTCTATTAATGCAAATACAATTCTTTTGCTATTAATTAACTTGCTAATCATTGTGGAAATGCAAGACGACACATTTGTCATTGATTAGAGAAAATTTATTCGTATTCGTGTGTTGATTAGTGATATGAATGTAAAGGACATTGAATTTGAAGTACTTCATGTAAAAAAATAATAATAAAAAAAAAAATTCACAGTTTTAGTGCTGAAATAAAATCATAAATTGAGAGCTTGAGCTCCTTCTGATGGGGTAGTTATAAAGAAAGTGGGAGATCCTTGATATTTCTCCTATATAGAAACAGAAAAACAGTATTCATTAGTTGGCATTTATCTGTTTTGTTTGGATGAAATAATCATGTGAAGAAACCCAGAGTACAGTTGAAGATTACAGTCAAAATTATTAGCTCTCCTGTGAATTATCTTAAATATTTCCTAAATGATGTTTAATAGAGCAAGCGATTTTTCACAGTATTTCCTATAATATTTTTTCTTCTGGAGAAAGTCTTACTTGTTTTATTTTGGCTAGAATAAAAGCAGTTTTTAATTAAAAAAAGTTCAGTATTATTAGCCCCTTTAAGCGATTTTTGTTTTGTTTTCGATTGTCTACAGAGCAAACCATCGTTATACAATGACTTGGCTAATTATCCTAACTTGCCTAATTACCCTGGTTAAGCCTTTAAATGTCATTTTAAGCTGAATACTAGTATCTTGAAAGATATCTAGTCAGATTTGATGTACTGTAATCATGGCAAAGATAAAATAAATCAGTCATTAGAGGTGAGTTATCAAAACTATTATGTTTAGAAATGTGTTGAAAAAAATCTTCTCTCCATTAAAACATAAATTGGGCATTA
This sequence comes from Danio albolineatus, assembly GCA_903798035.1. Lineage (NCBI taxonomy): Eukaryota > Metazoa > Chordata > Actinopteri > Cypriniformes > Danionidae > Danio > Danio albolineatus. The sequence goes on along the minus strand of CAIGQQ010007205.1, from coordinate 5,650,733 downwards.
AAATATTCAGGAGGGCTAATAATTCTGACTTTAACTGACTCTTAAACTTGTAAAAACCTGAATGTGTTTCACTGCTCTCTCCGTGGCATGAGCCTGAAGCAAAGTAACTGTGCATCCGCCGAATCCTCCTCCTGTCATCCGACTCCCAAACACTCCATCAACCTCCAGCGCTGCAGACACCAGCTCATCTAACTCTGGACAGCTGACCTCATAATTATCCCTAGCACAAATAATATTAACCCTAGTCAAATAATGCATCAATAAAAGCCATTTAGCTGACAGTTAACCCCAACTACTGAACAAATGAGTCAAGCAAACAAGATTTCCATCACTGTTAAGCATTTCTAATCTCGGGATGTTTTCACAGAGTCATGATAATCTTCCTTCGATTATAAATGTTTACCTCAGAGAATTGTGGCTCGCCACCATCAGCCTCCCAAACTCTTTGTAATCCCCTTTCTTCAGCGCTTCAGCAGCTTGAGCTGTGCGTTCGATCTCCTCAATCACATGATGTGCCCGTCTGTATGTCACACCGTCCAATCTTTCCTTGGCAGCTATAAATAAAATCACAAAATATGCATAATTTATAATGAATCTAGACAGTAAAGCAGCAGACAAACATTGTTGTTGGACTGACTAAGGGATAGTTCACCCCAAAATGAAACTTTTGTCATTTACAGTACTTACTCTTACTTTTGCTAAACCAGCTGAACACAAAAGATGATACATTGAACATTGTTGGTAAAAAAACATATTTTTATCTTAATTCTCAGTATTTTTGCCTACTATGGTTGTCAATGGTTACCGGTTTTCAACATTTTTCTTCTTTTGTGATCAACAAAAACTCATACAGGTTTGGAGCCTCTTGAAGGCAACCAAATATTAATTTCTGGGTAAACTAAAATAATAAAAACATGCTATTATGTTTTAGCACATAGGTGGTCTGGTGGCAGTGGTGAGCACTGTCGCCTCAAAGCAAGACTGTCACTGGTTCAAGCCCATAAAACAGAGACTAAGCCAAAGGAAAATTAATGAATGTTTTAGCACATTGCTAGCATGACACATAACATGAAATTATATGTATAGCTAACATGCTAGCATTGTTTACCACACTGCTAACAGGAATGAACATGGTAACAGCACTATGCTAGCATGAGTCATTGGTTTTATCTGATCTTCCATCCTAATTATAGGTGGTTTGCAAGTTAATTTTGACCACTTCTTTAGCTGGTCCGACTGGTCTTAACAGTTCAGGGTGAGAGACAAACTATCTGACTGCTAAAATCGGCCGAACACTAGTTTGGCCAAGCTGAGAGACCAGTTTGACCAGATTAAACCAGCTATGTCTATTTTAAGATCACTACACTGTAAAAAATGCTAGGTTCTACACAATTTCTTCATGTTGTCCCAACTCAAATCGATGAACTTAATTGTTTTTGCAAATTTAAGAAGATTAAACATAAAACAATTAGGTTGTCCCCCCAAAATTTTAAAAAAGTTGTGTTAGCTAGTTAATGTAGCTCATTTTAAATGAGTAGTTTGGACAACCAGCAAAAATCATTATTTGAGTGTATCATAAGCTGGTTTCAGATGTTTTATAGAAGGATTTAGGATTTTTAAGACACATTTGATCAACCATATTACAACAACAGTAAGTCAGATCAGTTAGAACAGAAATAGCATACAAATAAAGGCAGCCAGAAGTTCGCTGCCAAGTTTGGTGGTTGTAACTCAAAAGAGGAGATGCATTTAGAGATTTGCTGTCAGCAGAAGCTTCAGCAGCTTAAGTAGTAGATCAGCATGTTGGCTTTGCAATCCAGCATAATAATTACCTTGATTAAAGATATATTGTATATTATTTTAGTTATACATTTTTTAATCTTACCCTCCAAGTCTTGCAATGTTGCCTCTCTTAGACTTTTCTTCCCCAAAATGGCTGCTGCTTCTTCACATTGTTTTCGTCTGGTGGGATACTCACTACCTGTGAGCGAATGTCTAACATTTGAGTTAGTGATCAGAATTACAAGTCCAGGGTCAGCTAAAGGGACAGCAGTGGCCTCCAAAGATCTGAAAAGGTTGCATGCAATGTTTCAATAAATATTTGAACATATATATATGATATACTATAATACTATAGTATAGTATAGTATAGTATAGTATAGTATAGTATAGTATAGTATAGTATAGTATAGTATAGTATAGTATAGTATAGTATAGTATAGTTAATATACATATACATTTTCATATACATTCACAATTTAGCAACTATGCATAACCGATAAATTGTAATTTGACAGAAGATTTTTGATTGCTAAATTTACTTACCTGCAGTCAATTAGCAATGCGTGGCCCTCTTTACCCAAAACAGACACAAACTGGTCCATGATGCCACAGGGCACTGCAGCATGAGTGTGTTCAGCCTGCTGACAGGCCACTGCCTTTGCTATCTGATCCCCATCATCTGTGGATGTTTCAAACTTTGCTTTATCTAAAGCCTATAAGACTATTAAGCAGTACACATGTCTATATACACTATAATTCGAACATATTGGGTTTTGAAGAAGTGTCTTATAAATTCTCCAAGCTATTTCCTGCATCCATTACATATTTACAGAATCTTTCATGAGCCCTGAGATGAATCACAACACAATACACATTCAAAATACAGAAGAAAAATTAGACAAAGACATTTATATGGAAATGAACCACCCATCATTTAAAAACACTGTATTTTCATGGTGACAGACAGTGACAGTAACAGAAGTTTAATCCTGAATGTCTTGAAGTCAGTTTCTCATAGCAACAATACTTGAATATGATAAAAAGCTTTTACCTGGGCACAACTGTTGCAGAAAAGTGTACACAGCAACTTCAAGTGAGGCTGAGCTGGACAGTCCGCCTCCTAGTGGCACACTACTCGCTAGTACAGCTCTAAAACCAGGAATGGGCTGTGCTGTAAAAAGAAATAATACGGTGAATGTTAGAGGAGACCTATTATGCAAACATCACTTTTATAAGCAGCTTAAATACAGTTATGTAGCAATATATCTAGCCCCTAATGGTAAAAAAAATTATTACTTGATAAAAAAACAGTCTGCAGAAACACTTTAATTGACATTCTCCTTTTGTACATGTTATGAGAGATGGGAAAGCCCTGCCCATTAATGACGATCTCTCCCTCATCAGCATAAACAGCCCTGAGTGAGAAGCAGCCGTCCACCATTAGAGTTTTCACCTGCTGAAGATAATGTCAGTGACTAAAAGGATTATAAATGTGGAGTTTAAGATGCACAAATGAACACTGTAGTCTTCATTAAGAGCCTTCTTCTGAGACACATCACACCAAGATTTTTTACAGAGATAATTTTAATCCTGTTTTGAATCTGCTGCTATGCTGACACATAGGCGTTTGTAGCTCCGCCCCCTTTTGAAAAAGAGCACAATCTTGTTTGAATTTAAAGCGACAGTCACAAAAATGGCACAATTTGGTTCAAAGTCAAAAATGTGTAGTTTCAAAGAGTTGTGAATCATTATTTGTGGGGTATTGTAAGCTATAAATTCACATACACACTCTAGGGACATCAGACATTTAGGGTGTACTCACACTATGCTATCCGAACCGTGCTCAGGTCCGATATATACGTTTATAGTGTGAGTGCAAAGCGCGCCTGAGCCCGAAACTGAAGAGAAGACGTGACTTTTGGGGACTGTTTCATATGGATTTATTAATCATTCTTACTGTTTAATGAACACAAACTGTCGTAGATTATTAAAGACGCAAACCCCTCTCTGCATGACAGCTGCGCCTTTAGTAAACCTTCTAATTCCTGCAGCACGAGGACTTTATGATTGTTTATGAGCGTCAGCAGTGGCTGATCTGTTCGGCGGAGTATTTGACTGTGTGTCACTGCATATCAAACTACTAAAACGATATAATGATATAAAGAAATCTCCATTGAAATCTCAGAGAGCGCTTCTCTTACACTGAACAGCGCATTATCGATGATGCTCAGGCCCGAATGCAATGTAATTGCGGACCGTCGGGGGAGACGGAGGGGGGACAAGCGTGCTTTGGCCCGGTTAAAGGGAACTGTAAATAGTGTGAGTACGCCCTTATTTACCATCTTGCAAAAGGGGGCATAATAGGTCCCCTTTAACATTGCACTTGCCTGAGATTAAGAGTGATTTCATACTTGGTTTAATTGCCTGGTCAGAACTCAAGTTCAATTGTCCCCCCTTGCCACCTTCTTTGCTGGTTTGAGTTCACACTGTCTTTTTTCCTTGTTAACCCCGGTACGCTTGCATCATCAAGCTGCTGTTGTGTGTACAGCTGTTTCTAGGTGACAGCCACAAAAGTGAAGGCGTCAAAATGGAAAGACATGCGCATGGAAATCACGGTCGTTCTGCTTTTGCTGAATCCTCACCAAAACCAAAATTCAGAGAGCCACTTGCGTCTATCTGCCGCAAAAAATATAAAATAAATAGTAATAATAATAAAAATGTTTCGAAAATAACTCCATGTTCGCAGAAGTCATTTTTGGAGGAGACAAGCAGACATTATCACTGTGTTTGCCCTGGCTCAGTCCCACTTGTCGCCAAGGTAGGTGATACACGAACATACACACACACACAAATTAACATTATGAAACTAAAGTTTGTTATACAGTTGGCTGTTTACTTCCGTACGATGTAGTAAAAACGGACCAGAGTTCGCACAAACTCCAGACCACCTCTTTCAGGTGGACTCAAGTACGGTTCGTGGGTGCGCACCCCAGTTCAGAAGACGGCGTTCACACTAGCTAAACGTACAGATGTCAAACAAACCCGGGTGTGGACAAAAAGTGCTAGTGTGAAAGCACCCTAATACTCTATTTTAAAGTATATTCAATCCATATTTTCTTCAAGAGCAACAGTAAACAAGTGTTTAGCAACTATTCTGCAAGTGTTGCAATTATGGATACAGAAAAGAAACACTGCATTAAAAGGTTACTCGAAAGATGAGTTCTCAGCACGGGCCCCTGGGGTCACATTTTGTGCTACAGACTAAATCTACACTTCCTCGTTACTTCCCCTTTTTGCAAGATAGACAAAAAATGATTGCAAAAGATTACCTCTGTAGTGCTGTACAACTCCCTTTACATAATTGGCCCAGTTTGGCTGCCCTCTTGAAAGAGGGGTCAGTTCATTGGGGAGATCAAAGTCCACCAGCCGGGGCTCATCAGCAGCTTCAGTCAGAGTTAAAACACTGCACTTCTGGCCAGATGTTTTACTGCCCACCATAACCGTCACCATCGGCAAGGCCTGCAACCAGATAGATAGTTGTAGTCATTTATTTTTGCATATATAGCTGCTATATAGCTTTATAGCAGCAACAAACATTACATAAACACAAATAACAAGCAATCTGGAAAAATACAGCAAAATAAGATTGCAAAAGGTTTAAATTTCATAAACAAACATTATACTAGATTTTCAGTGGGCTACTGCTAGTTTTGACTAGAGAGGAAAATCAGTTTGTTCATGTGACTGATTTGAATTCCTAAGGAGATATAAGAGTGTGTAAGCTGGTCATGCTTGTTAATCAGTTATCGATGACTGAAAGTTAAAACTACGCTTTCTTGTCAATGCAACTGATGATCAACAGAAAATAATACAAATATTACCTCTTCCCAAACCACCAACAATCAAGAATACATAATTATATGGTGTCATAAAACAAAAATTAATTATAATGTAAGTTAATGTGACAAAAACAGCCACTAACATAATAAATGGGGGGTCAATTTGTCCAGAGAGTATTGTGTAGTTTTTGAATATTTTCAAAGCATTTTCCCAAAATATGTGACAAAATAAGATTTGTAAGCAAAAATGATTCCATTTGCTGAAACACAGAGAAAGTTGTGGCCAGATTAAGACTCAAAATCACCCCAGAGTGGATAAAAACCTTCCAATCAGCACATAGGAGTTAAAAAGATATGGAAAGGACAATCAATAATTTCCATTGTTTAGGACAGGGATGTCAAACTCAGTTCCTGGAGGGCCGCAGACCTGCACAGTTTAGTTCCAACCCTAATCAAACACACCTGATCAAACTACTTGGGTCCTTCAGGCGTGTTTGAAACCTACCAGTAAGTGTGTTGAAGCAGGGTTGGAACTAAACTGTGCAGGGCTGCGGCCCTGCAGGAATTGAGTTTGACATCCCTGGTTTAGGATGTCAGTTCTGCAAGACATGATATTTTACATATCGCACAATGAAAAGGAGAGTTGATAATCATTTTACAATGTAAAACATACATACAGATAAATCACATGTGCAATCACACTTCATGTAAAAATCACTTTGACATTTGTGTTTCACTTGTGTTCCAAATAACTCCCATGTGATTTTAATGTGTTTAATACTTTTTTTCACTCACACTCCAAACATACTGCACTGAAATAGCCAATAGTTTTAATGTCATGGATGCACTATTTTATTGGGGAATTCTATTTCTACTTAGAAGTGTGATATTCTGGGTTCTTTTCCCAGTATCGGGTTGCGTCTGGAAGGGCATCTGTTATATAAAATGGTTGGTGGTTCATTCTGCTGTTACAACCCCTGATAAATAAGGGATGAATTAATGAATATACTGGGTTCCAACAGAGAACTTTTAATTGCAACGTACCCTAAAACCAGAAATTGGCAAAATGTCTATTTTTTCCCAATGTTTTAATATTTACTGGTATATCAACTCCTGTCTGTCTGAGTTGTGAGCTGGAACAGGGTCAAACTCTGGAGTGACATCTTTTCCAGCTCTGATTTCCGACTTCAAAAGTAATTGGAACACATCATATAACTTCAGCACAAGCTGCAGAAAGTTCAAACTGAGACTATGTGGCACATTTAGGATTGCCATATAATGTGCCTCAGTTCAGAAAGTTGCTGCTTCAGATCATAAATTCTCCTATAACTATTATAATTAGCTTTTACAACATATTTTAATATAAATAATTGTAATACACATTTATTATCTTGGTTAAAACAACTTTTATGTGATTTATGTATGGTTTATCAGTTCTTCTTCAAAAATGTGTTGGTAAATCTGTCACACAATCAAATGGCCAACCTATCTGCTCTACGTTTTAGTTGTATCATGTATTTTTAATTGTCCCAGTAGGCCTACTGGGTTGCAGCTAGAAGGGCATCCGCTGTGTAAAACATGCTGGATAAGTTGGCGTTTCATTCCGCTGTGACAGCTCCTGATGAATAAAGGGACTAAGCCAAAGGAAAATGAATGAATGAATGAATGAATTTTAAATGTTGGCTCATGGTGACTAGTAGGTGAGTCATTGGTTCTTTGTGAATCTATTCAAACGATTCACTTCAAAAGGACGATTCGAGCACGTCAGCACGAATCAAACATTGTCACTTCACACAATAGTTGACATATTACGTCGTTTTTGTTTATTTTTTATCAACACTTGATGTTAAATTGCATTTAATAGAGTAAAGAAAAAATATTTACCATAGGGAGGACAAATCCTTCATTATAATCTGTGTGTTCTCCGATTAAATTCACTCGTCCTGGGGCGCAAACCGCGACACTTGCGTCTTCCCCAAATGTGTCTCGATACACACGACGAGCTTCAGAGACTAAATCTGCAACTTTTTTAATTTGACAGATGTTTGCCATTGTTGTGAAATGTTGCAGTTACTTCACATAAAAACTAAGTAATTCTTTGACAGTATTTCGGCAACTGAAGCAATGCAAATTAAATCGCGAAACAACTCAATTAGCAGTTGGAAAAAGTCATAAAGTGAATAAAACTAAATTAATCCATAACGTTCATGCAGAGGAATAGAAACCAGTAAGTCAGGATCAGACACTTCCTACATATACAAGCCCCTGATTGGTTCAAAAAGTCATATGACACATTTCTCAACAAGCTGCACTGTCAATGTCCTGTTCAGAGCTGGATTCAATGTAAGCAAAACTCTACAGAGATCATTTATTAAATATTTTTGAATTATGTTTTTTAAAGTCATTATAAGATAATAAAATAGTAATCACGTGCAGAAATCAATATGAATAAAAAGTTATTCAAAAATATATACATAATAAACAGTTGAAGTCAGAATTATTAGCCCCCTTTACATTATTTTTTCTTTTTATATATTTTATACATTTAACAGAGCAAGAACATTTTCACAGTATGTCTGCTAATATTTTTTTCTTCTAGAGAAAGTCTTATTTGTTTAATTTCCCCTGGAATAAAAGCAATTTAATTTTTTAAAACAATTTTAAGGTCAAAATTATTAGCCCTTTCGGCAGTCTACAGAACAAACCATCTTTATACAATAACTTGCCTAATTACCCTAACATGCCTAGATATCTACATATCTATATCTAGTAAAATGTTTACTGTCATCATGCCAAAGATAAAATAAATTGTATTTTATTTTATTTAAAAAAGTTATTAAAACTATTATGTTTAGAAATGTGTTGAAAAAATGTTCTCTCCATCAAACAGAAATTGGGGAAAAAAATTAAAAGGGGGGGCTAATAATTAAAGGGAGCTAATAATTCTGACTTCAACTGTATATAAAACATGTTGAGCTATATTTTGTCAATCATATCTGACATAAACAGGATATTCCCTTTTCATTAATTTCAACCATTCAGAATTTCTGTAGCATAAATTAAAAAAACATTCGAGATATTTAAAAAAACATGAATTTACGAATATTTAAACTAATATTATTGTACTGTCACAGCTATCATTGGACAAAATAATTAATATACAACCAATTTGTCTATATTATTTCAATTTAAAACATATACAGCCAAATTACATAAACACTGTGGTGGAAATTCATTTATATACATTATAAAGGTCTATTCTTTTATTCTTCCATGGATGTACTGTTTACATTAGACCAAACCTGACCACTTTAAAATCTGTTTATTACCAGAAAAGATTTGGATACATACATGGTGATTTAACAAGCTGTATGTTCAGGTGGTAGTTAAGACTGAAATATAGACAAACAAAGGTTAAATTTGTGCGTTGATGTTACTGTGATTCATTCCGTATGTCATTCATGACCTTGTGAGCTTAGCAAACTAGATAAAAAGAGAACACACTCTGTTTCGGTCTCTCACACTCTGCAGAAACCTGCGTTGCTGTATGACTGTCTGACCTTCTTTGCAAAGAATAAAACTTTAAAAGACACTTTGGGTAAGAATTTGTCTTCTTGACCACTGAGAGCGCCTCCTTAAAGAAAATAGCCACTACAACACATACCACATGTAATTACATTTTCTTTTACAAATAAATCATTAACTCGAGGAATTAAAATACACAAATAAGCAGAAGCCAAAAATTCTATAAAACATTTATTAAGAAGTTTCACATTTACCTTGAAATAGCTTATTTATATTTGACACTTTTCTCCTATAGAGTAGCAATCACAATAAAATAGAAAAAGGGCACGTTACATTTGTTTGCACAAAATCCATATTTACAATGATGAAATGTATGACAAGATTTCTACAAATGCAGGTTTGGGGTCTTGAAAAATACGTATTTTGTAGCATTTCAGATCATATAAAACATCAGAAACGTATAAAAAATTCCTTTAAAGCTTCTAACTTTCAATGAGTGTCATTAACATCTTAACGCAATGAGACGACACCAGATATAGACGACCACCTCATATAAATCCACCCAGATCCTGTCTATAACCCAACACTGAAGTTTGCTTTGTTGCAGAAGTCCAGCAAACACCATAACATTACATTTCCATGTATTACACACTGTATTTGACTTCATGTAAATCTTTCTTCTCAATCTGCAGTGCTTTTTGCTGCTGTCGACCCCTTGACAGTCTTCGAGGTCTTGGTTTTAGCAGCTTTAAGAGGTTTCTCGCTCTTTTCCTTCGGTTCAGCTTCCTCGGTTTCCTCTGTGCTTTCATTCACCTCCACTTTCACCTTCCGAAGCTTCTGCTTTCCCTTCACAGGAGCGGAGAAGGTGAGCGAGGCTTTATTAAACTCTAAGGGAAAGACGCCCACGTCCCCGTCGAATCTGTTTTTGGCCACCTGCAGGGACCTCCGGCCTGGACACGTCACCAGCTTCTTCTCTTGGAGGATGAGCACATTATCTGCTTCCTGACTGGCCTGGTGTGAGGAAAAGGATGCATTAGACAGGCTAGATTTTATTTATAGATGCAAACTAAGCATGTGTATTTTGGCTTAGTTGAAGTTTCGTTGGAATAAACATGCTGACGCAAACGGTATCAGCCAACCTTAGCTGTGCCAAAGATGGATGCCGTCTGCAGCTCTTTATCATCCTCTTCTTTCCGAGGGTGGATAATTAAAGTCACGTGACAGCAGCTGTTTGTGACAAACTTCCTGAAGACTCCGATGATGTGGTCTTGTACTGCAAACCTAAGAAAATAGATTTAAAAAAAACAATAATAATTTATTTAATAACACAGTCAGAGATTTCAGCCTTCCTGTGAAATTGTTTTTATTTGTAAATATTTCCCAAGTTCTGTTCAACATAAGTTTTAATGACTAAATTCCAGTAACTAATTTCTTTTGTCCTTGTTTTTAGTATATAATGTCTTTCGACTTATTCTGCAGGACACTAGTATTCAGCTTAAAGTGCCATTTAAGATTTAACTAGGTTATTATCCATTATTATGTTATTATTATATAATTAAGCAAGCTGGTTTAACTAGGCAAGTGTTTTGTCTTGTAGCCAATCAAAAATAAAATATTTCTTAAGGGTATTAATAATATTGACATTAAAATGGTTTTAAAAAATGGTTAAAAAAAAAAAAAAGAGAGAGAGACATTAGAACTTTATTGTCATTGTAATATCATATAACAAAATTTGTTAGGTAGCCCTTAGACACCAGCAGCAATAAGAAATATAGAACGAAAAACAAAAATATCAATATTCATTCATTTTCTTTTCGGCTTAGTCCTTTATTAATCTGGGGTCACCACAGCAGAATGAACTGCCAACTTATCCAGCATATGTTTTACTTCCCTTCCCATTCCAGCTGTAACCCATCACTGAGAAACATGCATGAATTACCATTCACACACATACGCTACAGACAATTTAGCCAACCCAATTCACCTGTATCACATGTCTTTGGACTGTGGGGGAAATCGGAGCACCCAAAAGAAACTCGATCCAGTCTTGCTGCGAGGAGAGAGAGCTACCCACTGTGCTACCGTGTCTCCCAAAAATATTAACAGTAGACAAAAAAAGACTGAACACAACATTTAATTGTATAGTTAAATAGTAGCACAGTCCATTTGATACACAAAAAAAAGCCACTATGTCAGAGAGCTCTGAGCAGATGCGCCCATATATGCCGCCATCTTGGTTTATCATTTATCAAAAACTGCCTTTATTTTTAGCCAAATTAAAACTTATAAGACTTTCTCCAGAAATATATATCTATTTAATATAGGAAATACTGTGGATGTTTCCTTGCTCCGTTAAACATCAGTTGGGAAACATTTGAAAAAAAAATTTTTACAGGAGGGCTAATAATTTTGCTTTTAACTATTTATATAATAGGGTGTCACGGTGGCGCAGTGAATAGCGCGATTGCCTCACAGCAGAAAGGTTGCTGGTTCGAGCCTCGACTGGGTCAGTTGGCATTTCTGTGTGAAGTTTGCATGTTCTCCCCGTGTTCACATGGGTTTCCTCCGGGTGCTCCGATTTCCCCCACAAGTCCAGACATGTGGTTAAGGTGAATTAGGTAAGCTAAATTGTCCGTAGTGTACGAGTGTGATTGAGTGTTAATGGATGTTTCCCAGTGATGGGTTGGAGCTGGAAGGGCATCTGCTGCGTAAAACATATACTGGATCAGTTGGCGGTTCATTCCGCTGTGGCGACCCCGAATTATTAAAGGGACTAAGCCGAAAATAAAATGAATTAATCAATTTTTATATAATAATAATAACTCATAAATATTATGGTATGTTGCTGCTGAATGCTAGATTTTGATTGGCTGATGAACATTATAAGGTGTGCATTATCAGGTAGGTCTTGATCACATTACAGTATCCAGAAGACTTTGGATGAGACGCGTAAGAAACTACTCCTACACACAGAAGTTGTGAACTATATATTTAGGAGTTAAAATGTAGATATTCTTAAAAAGATTTTCACAATGTCAACATTTTGTCAAAACCTCTAGTTGTGAATTATGCTCCTTTTTACACCAGTCATAAATTTTAAATTTGAGATTTATGCCTTATATAAAAGCTACATTTCAGTATCTGCAATCCGAGGATTAAAACAAAAAAAAATCAACTTTAAATTGATTTTCAATTAAGTGCTTGGCGATCAAAAAACAACACATTGATATATTTACAAAATTTACCTATTGACCAAAATATACTAGATTTCTTATTTTTACCATACATAATGTGGATCAACCAGTGAATCAAGCTCTTTCTTGATTTACAAGAAACTTCATGGCAGGTGTGTTGAAGAAGGTTGGAGCTAAAGTCAGGACACTGGCCCTACAGGACCGAGTTTGTGCACCCCTGTTCTAGGTAATGAATTTCAGAAATAAATATTTTTAAAAATCTAACTTGGGCGCCACGGTGGCCGAGTGGTTAGCACGTTCGCCTCACAGCAAGAAGGTCGCTGGTTCAATCCCCGGCTGGGTCAGTTGGCATTTCTGTGTGGAGTTTGCATGTTCTCCCCGTGGTTGCGTGGGTTTCCTCCGGGTGCTCCGGTTTCCCCCACAGTCCAAAGACATGCGGTACAGGTGAATTGGGTAAGCTAAATTGTCCGTAGTGTATGTGTGTGAATGACAATGTGTGGATGTGTTTCCCAGAGATGGGTTGTGGCTGGAAGGGCATCCGCTGCGTAAAACAAATGCTGGATAAGTTGGCGGTTCATTCCGCTGTGGCGACCCCGGATTAATTAAGGGACTAAGCCGAAAATCTAACTTACAAAAGGTTATTTTATGCTGAAGAAATACTTGATATTCATGTATAACTACAGAAAATTTAATTTATTGCATTGAGTTCTCAGAGCCTGATAATGATACTGTTGAAATGCCCCAATACTTGTACATTATATTAAACAGTCCATTAAAACTGTAGCCTTACTTGTCCACAGACAGATTTTCTTGGCCCATCATAAACTGCAGGTTGTCAATGATCACATGACTGATGTCATAAACGTAAACAGCATGCTGCATGGTATCTAACACAGTCCTGTGCAGGAAAGAGTGCAATTCATATTTAAAGATTAAGAAAATAGCAACATCTCACAAATCCATAGAGCCAGCAATACAATACAGAATTCAATCAAGTTTATCAGACGAATGTGAAGGATTTACTTGATGTTCTGCTGTCCATGGAACGTCATGAAGTAGAGAGGCAGGTCCTCAAACTTGTCAGCCCACATGTCGTATTGGTCCAGGTTCTCCTCCAGCCTTTGCTTGGAAAACTGGGTCAGCATAATTTTAGCCAGGCGCACATTGTTGATTTCAAAGCTGCCCCATAATGTGTTGACGCCTTGCATGCACAGATCCAGAGCACACTCACTAATGAAGGTGGTCTTTCCACTGCCTGTGGGACCTGCACATATGTAAAAATAAAGACAAAAATATTCAGAATACTTATTTATTGAAACTATCAGCAAAAAAATTTGTTCACATTTTCTTCCATTCTGATTCAAACAGTACAATTACAAATTCTTGTATCCAACAATAAAAAAAGCAAAAACTATATTTAGGGCAAAACACAAATAGAAAATAAATATATAATAATAAGATGATAAATAAAACAACATTATAAATAAAACTGACACATATAGCAATGCAGAAAAAAACATAAACACAAATACGCAAAAAAGGTACAGCAGTAAAAAAAAAAAAAATTAAAAAACTATAAAAAAAGGCAAGGAAAAAAGAGAGAAAAAAACATAAATAAACATGCACATTTTCTCTGTGCCAGGGGCCAGAAACAAAGGTCAGGTATAGTTTTTCCACTCTCTTTCCCCTTTATTTAAATTGTTATATTAGTTAATTATTTAATATGTAATTATTAAATAAATGTAGTTGATAATTTGATATGTAAATAGTTAAAATATGTTTCATATAAGACATATTAGTTAATTACTTAATATGTAATTGTTTAATAATGTAGATGATTATTGAATATGTAAATAGTTGAACATATTTTTCATATAATACATATTAGTTAATTATTTAATAATGAACATTATAATTATAAATATTATTATTATTATTATTATTACAGAAACATAAAATAATAAATATTTATTTTGCAAATTGCTTTACATGCAAGCACGCACAACAGAAGAAAATCCATTAAACATTACATTTAATAATCAAATATAAATCAGTATTTCTTCTATTTTTATTCAACATTTAAATATTACATTCTTTGTAGAAAAATGCAGTCAAGAAAAACTAGCCTCCTGGCTTTACCTGTACAAACGCTTTTATCTGTAATGTTAATATTCGATTCATAAAAATTGTTGTAGAAAAATAACAAATATAGAATTAAAGGGACAGTTCACTCCAAAAATGACAACAATTTATTACTATTTGAGGCTATTTACTCACCCTCAAGTGGTTTTTGAGTTTCTTTCTTCTGTTGAACACAAGAGAAGATCTTTTAATTAAAGCTGAAAACCTGTAAACATGGACTCTCATGTTAGGAAAATCTAATACTAATGCAAGTCAATGGTTACAGGTTTTCAGCTTTCTTCAAAATATCTTCTTTTGTGTTCAACAAAAAAGAAATCCAAGAAGACACAATGACAGAATTTTCATTTTTTAAGTGAACTTTCCTTTTAAGAAAAACAAAGCTATCCCAAGTTGGGATTACCGGTATAAATACATTCTTATCATTAATATTTATATTCATTCAATCATTTATTTATTTTTTCCTTCGGATCAGTTTCTTATTTATCAGTGGTCGCCACAGCGGAATGAACCACCAACTATTCTAGCATATCTCTGATGCAGCGGATACCTGTCCAGCCGTAACCCAGTATTGGGAAACACCCAATTCACACACACACTCCTACACTACGGCCAATTTAGTTTGTCCAATTCACCTAAAGTGCATGTCTTTGGACTCTGGGGGAAACTGGAGCACCCGGAGAAACAACATTTAGAAATCTATCATATCCTATATTTACCATACCTGTAAAGACGGTCAGCTCCCCCTTGCGATGTCCTTTCAGGATTCGATTAAGCTCAGGGAACCGAGACCACTGTATTCCAGCCACCTGCTCCACATTAGCCAGTTCCCCGTACACGTCCTCCCGGAGCTGCTTGAAGGACACGATGGACTTGTGGGCAGCAGGGATCGAACCCTTGATGATTCGTGCCAGGTTTTTTCCCTGCGCCAATGCCTCGCCGGGACATGGTTGAAACTCACCGGGCCGGACGAGAAAGCAGCGTTTGAGCCCGAGTTTCCTAGAGAAGATTTTGGAGGCTTCCCAAGAGCGCATATCTCCACCCAGCCACAGTGTGACTTTCTTGAACTGCTCTAGATACGGAAGGAGGATCGGTGGTAGGCAGCTTACACCCCGTGGCAGGGCCAAAGATGGCAGACCGGTAGCCTGACTCACCGCCATGCTGTCCACCTCGCGTCCCGTCAACACAACCTCGGCATCCTTGCGTCCTATCAAAGGCAGACCAAAGAGGTTGTGGTAACTAGAGACTTTTGGTACTGTGGCTTCAGTATAAACCACACGTCCGTCATCCCTCATTGAGGCCGAAAGCAATTTAACACCACGAAGTCCCGAATCCTGTCCACCAAACCAAGGAAACACCAAACTCTTGGTAGGCTTGAAGAACCGGACCCCGAATTTCTTTAGAGTAGCATTGGTGAGTTTGGCGATCTGAAACATGGCTTTAATGAGCTGCACCTCGTCTTCCATAAGGTCAGAAAAAGGCACGGAGCTGCTCCAAATTCTCTGTACCTCCTTCACCTCCATCCCTCGTTCCTCCTGCTCCTCCAGGCTCTCCGGAAACCCTAGGAGGACATTGGGGCTGATGGAGGTTTGGCCTTCGTTCAGCATCACCTCGAGGCAGTCCTGGAAGTCCTCCCAGTTTCCTTCTACTAAAGTGTCTTTGCATAAAAACTGTCCAGTGGTTTTATCGATGAACAGTGAGAAGTTTTCTCGCCCCGATCCTTTGGGCAGGGGTGCCGTAAAAATACTGGGAGCATGTAAGCAGCTGTGGCCATCATGGAATGGGATTTCTTTAAAACGAAGGTACTGTTTGATGTCAGTGACTGTGAGGGGCTGGTCGAAATCAATGACAGACTTTGCATCCTTTCTCAAAGTTCTGCAAAAATATAAGGAGACTGTGGGGGTTAAATAGCTTTCAGAACAATACCATGTAGACAATGGTGGTCTTAAATTGAGATTGAGAAGAGGCTGGTGGGAAGATAAAAATCTCCATTGAGGAAGATGAGAGGGTTTATGAGGACTACAGAACGTTGCCTGTAAGAGGCAGCCTGCAGCTCTGAGAAACCTGCTCCTCCACATTTGATGATCACTCAGGACATCACACCTGCAATCATTAGAGAAAGTGTACACAATTAGGAATGGCTGACATGAAACTGAGTTTCGATGGTGTCGAGATCCCAAAACGCAAGGGTTTCGAAACACTGGACTGAAGCATGATCTGAAACACCCAGGTCACGTAACTAACGTCATTCCAAACATACCAAGTGGTGCTTTGAAACACAAGGTCATGTGACTAAACCGATTCAAAGCATCAGCCATTTCAGAAGCATTTCGAGACCTGGCGACTCTGCATTTGACTGGAAGGGTCGGGAAAAAACATCTCATGTAGTCTAGTGGACCGTGCATCTGCACAGAGTAACTGTGCTGCAAATGGCCCACTTCGACTCCCGACTTGTACAAATAATCTCTAATTATGACTTGATTGACTTTTATAATGCTACTTTTTATGACCAAAACAACCCATTATCTCCGCATGCTAGTCAAGAACTCTCACCGCTTCAGTAAATAACTTGAAACCTCAACTCTACAACATGGGATTTAACTCCTTAACTTGCTCAACTGTTTCTTTGCTGAAGCTGTTCCAAAGCAATATATTAAAAATTGACCACTAGGTGTCACTGTAGAGACGGGTTTCAAAACGTTTAGAACTTTCAACACATTTGCTTCGACTGTTTCAGTGTTTCATGAAGCCTCGCTTTGCCCACCACTATGCACAACTACAGTACGCAGTTTTAAATAGTTGCTAAAATTTGTTTTAGACACAGAAATAAAAAAATGCAATAGGTCACCCGCTTACCGGTTTATAATACTAGGTACAGAGTTTATTCACATTCTTACTACTAAATTTCCATGGCTTTTCCAGGACTTTCAAGTAAATTTTTATGACCTAACGTTTCATGTAATGTCTATGTATACATGGTAAATAATAAGAAAAACAATGACGTTCAAATGTATTACAGCATATAATAAAACACGCAACAGTCTATTTAGTTTAAATTTATTTTTTATTTTGTAAAATGTATTTAGATAAGGTTTACACAGCACTAATGATGTAAGAGCATGCTTTAGCCAATGACTGAAAATAAGTAAAGGCAACTAGCCTATATTCAAGTATACAGATATATATTTTTACTAATTTCCACGACTTTTCCAAAACTTTGTAGGTTTTAGCAGTTTTTCCAAAACTTTCAAAATTCCATGACTTTTCCAGGTTTTCCATGACTGTATAAACCCTGTGGGTACTTTATGTATCTAATCATTTTCACTGCAATTGTTTAACATTTTACAGGAATTTTTTTTAAAAGAGGTACACAATTAGATAATTTAGTCAAATTCAGCTCTCTCTGACAAACTATATTTGGTACAGACTTTGTTTTGGGAAGGATTGAATCATTTTTAGACAAGAATAATATTGCATTATTTACAACTCGAGTCAGGAAACTCAATTCCTTCACATTGTTTGATTTCATCATTACTTCAACAAATCATTGGTAATGACATTTTCAGTCCTAATTTTTCTTTTAAGAATCCATATTCACTTATATCATGCTGTATGATCCATAAACTGCTGATGGTTTTAAATTTAATACTCAACAAACAGCAACATGCAGATTTTTCTCGTTCCTTTTTTTAAATAAATAATGATAATGACAAAAGTACTGACTTCAATGTTTAAAGATGTAAATATTTTAAAATACTAATTATTGGGACTACACAAGAATGACTTGCCTACCATTAAAGACATCAATCATCAACACATTATATGATTTAAATAAAAGCTAATCGGCATTATGACAGTAGCAAAAGTCATAAAACCGTAATTTACGTTTGAATGTGCAATAATTACCATGTTTAAAATCTTGCTACGGCTTTATTAAAGATGACTTATAATAAATAAGTCTCACCAAAATAACTGTATACCATGCATGGACGACCCCTAACGTTGCTATTTAGCACGTGTATTAATACAATTATGGAAGGTATTGCTGAGGAAGGGTGAGGAAAATATCTATAACACATATAAACGCCATAAACATTCTATGTTAAATAATGTAAACATACAAAAACTTACACAACCGTATGAAGCGCGCCAAACTGCTATCATGTGTCTACATGTCCCACTGCACACGAGGTCCGCCCTCCAAAATACGTCCGTGTGAAACAAGAAACTCCTGTAATTTTCCAAAACACTGACACTATACAGCTTTGAATCGGAAACATGTTTATTTTATAAATCAGTAAGCTACATCACTTTTTACATTCTCTCTAACAAAGTTGTTAGGCACTATCTTTTTGATACAAACCTATATTCCCGTTACTTCTTATGGATCGCTTGTTTCTACCCGGATGACAAAGCGTAGCGTACTTGACATTGCACATGCCTTCTTCACTGCTGGCCTGTATATTTGATTATTAAAAGTGTGTGATATCACTCCGAGCAACACAGACAGCAATAAAAGAGACAGTAGACCTGAATGCAGGATCTCTGAAGAGGTGGACATGACAGCGCGAGGGACACCGAGTCGGTTTTTACAAAGCGTTCTTCAAAATGGAGTGGGTCGCTATGTCTGTCAGCTAAAGCGAATCTCTCTGATCTTCTCCAAGAAAGGACAGGGATCTTTAGGAGCCAGGTGTGACTTTTTATTCTTATATCATAAGATATGTATAAAAACCTTTTAAATAATGAATAATAAAATGGCAGTAAAACAATCAAGCATTTTATTAAGCACACATTGACAATTACAAACTATGTAATTAAACTGATCTAATATTTTTAATTTCTTGTGTGTGTGTGTGTGTCTATAAATTAATTAAACTTTGTTAACAAACACAGAATAGAAAACAATGATAACACTCGATTAAAATAAGCGAATACAGTTTATATTATTAGGTTAATACTAATTTACATTTTACTTTTATTATTATATAAGGACATTGGATCAACGATGGTTGTGTAAAATTGTGCTCTATAAATGAAGTTTGTTTTCGTAATGAGTAGTTAATTATGAAATAGGATATAAATATTAATGATTTATAGTATAATTTTAAAATATTTCTAATTAGTTTTTTAAATATACAAATATATACATACATACATACAACATTTGTAATTAAATGATACCATATGATAATGAGAAAAAAACATAACTTAAAAGAAAATAGGATATAAAATATTTGTAACCCAGTCATATTAGACAAAATGAAAACCTTTTTGTTTTGATTGCTTTTAGTTTCATAATACAAATAATATCTTTAAAACAGCTAAATAAATTGAGTGTAATGTTTTGTTGATATTTTGCATTATTTGTTTGATGATAATTCTAAATCACCTAATTTTAATCATATTTTTTGTAGGGATTTCATTGAAGAAGGCGTAGTCGACTTTGCCAAGAATAATCCAGGAACTGTGGTTTACGTCTCACCTCAGTCCAGCCAAATTCCAAAAATAGTAGCTGAGTATTGTAAGTCTGATTTTATTTACATATCATATTATTGTTTCCAGCATTGTTGACTAAATGTTATCAAACGTATGAAATACCAGCACTCTGATTGTTTTTATATGATTGGTGCAGTGAATGGGAATGTGATAGAGGAGATTATCTCCAACAAAACATCACAGCAGATTGCTGAACTAATAACCAAGATGTCCAACCAGTCAGGACTGGACATCATCCGTATTCGGAAACCCTTCCACACAGACAGTCCCAGCATCCAGGGCCAGTGGCACCCCTTCACAAACCGAGCCCCCAGCATTGACCCAGTTGGGCCACAGCCAAAATAAGGACTTTTCCTAGTATGAATACTCTGACTGATGTATGAACTGATGGATGATCTGTGAATGATTGGAAACTGATCATTTAAATGTTTTCAGAAGTGACCCGTTACTCATCAGTGCTTTTCTTTTTGATGGAATATGACAGTTTATATAACGATAACTTTGTTCTTAAATGGCATCATTCTGTATAGTGACAAAAATCCTTATAATATGCCATATTTACTGAAATATAATTCTGTTTACTTTGGATGAATACAATTTTGAACTGTTGTTGACTTGTTCCCCTTGCTTATTTTGCTGCTTCTTCTCAACTGCCCCTAATTAAATTAGCTCTAATGTCACGGATAATATTCTAAACAGAATCTGCTTGATTTTTGTCAGTAAATGTCAAGCTATCCATGTTTTTTTTTAATTAATAAACTGATATTTCTGTCACTTTTCTGATAAACATCAACTCGAAATAAATTAAAAAGTACTATGAAATCATACCATTGTGTTATTTACTATTTTGCCAGGAACGCAGTGTGATAAAACAAAAATAAGACATTAACACCTCCATCATATGCATTAGACTCTGCATACACTAGTATGGAGAGCAACTGGAGCCAAAAGTCTTCAAACGAAATGCTAAATTTAGATTGTGACAAGATGAATGAAAGAGCCAATGAAAGTGCTGCTTGAGGCTATATTTGCATGTGACAAGCATTGGGATGTATGTATACAAACATTAGATGTCATGTTTATTCATGAAGGGTATTGTAATTATTGGCATTTATGTACAAAACATAAGAGCATATTTTGCCATAAAATTTGTACACATCATGGTCAAACTGCATGGGTCGACAAATGTATTCGGTTTTTGGCCCTGATTTTCTTCCATTCTCTAGGTCAGTGTTTCCCAACCCTGTTCCTGAAGGCGCAGCAACAGTGCACATTTTCAACCTCTCTCTTAGCAAACACACCTGAATCAACTCCTCAGAACATTAGAAGAGACTCCAAAACCTGAAATAAATGGGTCAGATAAGGGAGACATCCAAAATATGTACTGTTGATGTGCCTCCAGGAACAGTGTTGGGAAACACTGCTCTGGGTTATGCGTACATTGTGCATTATGGAATTTTGTAATCAACAATGGACCTTTTTCTAACCTTTTTGGATTGTTTTTGCGTAATTTTTTATTGTCCACTAGGTGACAACAATGAACCAGCATGTTATTTCACATTTAAGAACGATAATCTACTGAGCATGACAACAATGCGCATTCATACTGATGAGGACGTTACAGTGTGTTAGAATGCTATCACATGGGGTTCATACTTTGTACTTTTGTACTTTAAAAGGACAAGAATATGCTTTTAAAATGATACTTCTAAAAGGTATACTCCAAGCACTGGTTTCAAGTTTCATTGTTGTTTAGTGCCTATGCTATTTCTCTTCAGAATTTATCAGCCTTAAAGGGCCATGAAACCCCCCTCTTTGGTTCAAGTCTACCTTTGAAAAATGCTTCATAATGGGCGTGGAGCGCCGTGAGCAGAGGGTGGAGTGGGCGTGGCCAGCAGTGCAGGGGAGAAAGAGGAGAGCGAACAACTGTTTTCATTTTGGCTCACAAAATGAGACACAAACAGTGAGGAGACCCATGATTATATAGTTTACGAAGTTAAAATGCAAAGAAATAAACAGTAAGTCATTTAATGCCCTGCTACATTTGTTATTCATAATTTCATATACACATAACAACAATTTGCTATATCGTCATAAAGATAATAATGTTTATATAAACACTATAAATGAGGAGGACTTCTCTCCTGAATGCAGACACAGTGGATAGCAGTGCAGCAGGTCTCTTGCCCTGTCTATTTTAACCATTAGCCCTGCTGGTAATCCGGAATCTGAATGTAATGAACTCAAGACAAAGTCCACCATTCTCCAATTCTCGTACAGCTCTCCCAACAAAGATGCTTGCTGCAGGTTGGATATGTATATAGCAAATGTGCACATGACATATCTGGATACAAAATCAGACACGTCTGGTGAAGATTTGAAGTCGAAACAATTAACTATTTAATCAATAGCCCATGGCAACATGCTTTTTATATTCATTAAATAATCTAATCATGTTTTGATCTAATACAAGCTGTTTTGAATCAGTTTTATGTAACAAATCAAAATGACTTGTGTAAATTCATTTCATCAAAATGTAGAGCAACCACAGATTTAAAAACAAAAAAAAAATGCTTTGGGCTTACCGGTTGATTTTTAACCTGAATATTAGCCCAGAAGTCTCTCTCTCTCTCTCAATCTCTCTGTTTGTAACAGTTCTGTTGATTTCAGCAGCTGAGAAACATGCAGTTTGAGAATTTAAGCCACAGTGACAGCAACACAAAGCTTAAGGACACACAAGAAAAGCATTTTCACTCCCACACATTACTGGGAAAGAAAAAAAAGAAAGAAGAAGCAATAAACACAGTACGACACAGACCTTGATCCGGTTTGGGGCAAGAACATTAAAATATGTTTGCTGTAATCATTGCAAAAAAAAAGAAACACTGTAGTTTAACAGCACTAGTTTGAGTACACCCAAACAAGTTCTGTCATCGTTTACTCAACCTCCATTTTTCCAAAGCTTATTTGAGATTTTCTTCTCTTGGATTTAAAAGAAGACACTGACTACCTACATCAGTAATCGAATTATTTGCCTTAATCTGACTAAGACAATAATATGATTAAGGTGTTTACATGAGTTGCTTTTTTGAATGTTACTTTCATTATCCCGTTTTACATGTTACAATACAGCACATCTTTCAATTAACGCCATTGCGTCACCACTCTATTCACATTTCCTCTGGTGTTTCATGTAATTTCGAGAGTTAAATTTTTTTATTTGTCGGCTTTATTTGGCACTTTCACTTTCATTCAGGAACATTTCATGCATGCCCCTGTGACAAACGAGATATTGGATGCGAGTATGAACTGCTGGAAGAGTGTTGTTTTAATGGAAAATTAATACCACACACCATATGGGCAAAAATCCTACATGAAGGTAACAGTTTGATTAAAGTGTTTACATGTCTGTACTGCACTTCAAATATGCGAATAAAATCTACATGCTCCACATGTCTTAATTCCATTTCCACTGTTTACATGGTACACTCTTAATCAGAGTATTGTCTTAATTGCATTAAAATTGGATTATTGGTGTCCATGTAAAGTACTCATTATTAAGAATGTTGAAAATTGCGGTAGACTTTCATAGTGTTTTTATACTATGGATGCTAACGGTTTACATCTTTCTTCAAAATATCTTCTTTTGTTGGTGCCAATAGCTTAATAGTTAAGTGTGCCGACATATACAGTAGCACTATGGTGCTCACAGCCACCTGAGTTCAATTCATTGAGGTATTGTCCTATCCAAATTAAAGGTAATGTAATGTGTATTTATATAGCGCTTCCCAATCACGAGGGGGTCTCTCCACACCATCACCAGTGCAGCATCCACTTGGATGATGTGACGACAGCCACAGGACAATGGCGCCAGTGCGCTCACCACACACTAGCTACTGGTGGAGTGGAGAGACAGTGATACAGCCAATTCTGTGAATGAGGATGATTGGGAGGCCATGATAGCGGTAATAGGCCAAAACATTGGGGTCACACCCCTACTCTTCAGGAGAAGTGCCATGTGGTATTTTTAATGACCACTGAGAGTCTGGACCTCAGTTTAACGTCTCATCCAAAAGACAGAAGGTGAAAGGTGAAAAATCCCTAAAAAAAAGTATACATATATAAAAATAATAAATATAAATCTTATTTTGTGTTTAACAGAAAAAATAAACACCCGAGGATGAGTACATTTTCAATTTTGGGTGAACTATCGCTTTAACAAATTGTTACACCCCATTCAGGCTTCAGTGTCAACGCTTGACAGAAGGCGTGTCTGAAGTTAGGGCTGACGCGACTGTCATAGCAGCGTCAGCTAAAGAAATTAGTCAACAATCAGCTACTGTCTGGGCTGGTATATTTGCATACAGCGATCTGATTGGCTGACGCTTCCGTTGGCACTTGAAAAGTTGAGAAAGTCCCAACTCCTGCAGCGAGCAACGCCACTGAAGCGGCGCCGACGGATCCACAATGCAGTTAGCAAAGCCTGACGTCACCCATTCAAAGTGAAAGGGAAGCGTTGACGTTACTGCCTGTAGGCGACGACTGTGAGAGCAGTTTTTTTTATACAGTAGTCAACATTTGATGTGAATTTTATAAAACCTTTGATCACAGTTGTCCTAAAACTATTGAACAACACACATTCTTGTCATAGTTTTTGAAAACTTCTTTGTTCCACTTAAAATGTTGGCTACGTTAGTGTAGTTGTTTTCTTCCGGCTGAGTTTCCTCAGATGAGCAGTTATTTGATACAGTAGTAACCCGCGACGACGGAGCATCTGATCAATGTAAGCCATGTTTTAATGAATCAGTTCACAAGAGAGAAGTATATTTATTATGTCCCATTTATTGCAACCAGATGAGACTAGTGCTCTGATCGCATCTTTTCTCCCCGGTGAAAACTAGCTTGACCTATTATGTGGATTAAAGAAAGTTCTAAATTAAGAGCGGTGTTGCTAAGAAACAGACACATGGGGGACTCGCCAACAAGCCTGATGCAGATGGGGATCTGGTTAAAATCTCCCGCTGACACACTAAATCGGGGTTGAGGTTAGTCAGATGTTGCTTTTTAGAAAACTTGTATACATACAAAATGATCTTTAAGACACCCCACATAAAAAATATAAATATGGCTTGAAATATACGATAGTAAAGTGATGATAGTATGGTTTAAAAACACACTATAGTGTTTACTACACATTACTATTGTATATTGTTCATATGGGAGTGCAGGTACATAAGCTCAGAAAAAACGAATAATTATGACCATTCTGTAATTCGTTTTGTAAAATGTTGTATTTTAATATGCAATAGGCATTATTTCTTCCAACGTGCACTAATTTGCATAGTTTAAGCACAAAAATGTGAACATTGGAGTAGATCAGTTTCAGTGTAGATTTTTGTTTATTTTCTGGTAGCCTATAATAGAATCAAATGTTTTTGGACCCCTTTTTGCCTTAATCCTTTGTGGCATAGATTCAACAAGGTACTGGAAATAGTCCTCAGAGATTTTGGTCCATATGATAGTATTGACATGATAGTAGTATTGACATGAATGGCATGACATTATCATGCAGTTGCTGCAGATTTGTCGGCTGCACATCTATGATGCGAATCTCCACCACATCCCAAAAGTGCTCTATTGGATTAGGATCTGGTGACTGTGGAGGCCATTTGAGTACAGTGAACTCATTGTCATGTTCAAGAAACCAGTCTGAGATGATCCACGCTTTATGACATGCTGTGTTATCCTGCTGGATGTAGGCATCCGAAGATGGGTACATTGTGGGATGGACATGGTCAACAACAATACTCAAGTTGGCTGTGGTGTTTTCACGATGCTCAATTGGTACTAAAGGGCCCAAAGGGTGCCAAGAAAATATCTCCCACACCATTACACCACAACCACCAGCCAAATGATGCCAAATTTTGACCTCACCATT
The DNA here is from genome assembly GCA_903798035.1 of Danio albolineatus. Classification (NCBI taxonomy): domain Eukaryota; kingdom Metazoa; phylum Chordata; class Actinopteri; order Cypriniformes; family Danionidae; genus Danio; species Danio albolineatus. The sequence continues at coordinate 5,624,820 of CAIGQQ010007205.1, read as the reverse complement.
CGAAGGTCGTAGCAGAAATCATGACTCATCTGACCAGGCAACGTTTTTCTAATCATCCATTGTCCAATTTTGGTGAGCCTGTGCGAATTGTTCCTGTTCTTAGCTAACAGTAGTGGAACCAAGTGTGGTCTTCTGCTGCTGTAGCCCAGTCGCCTCAAGGTTGGAGATGCTTTTCTGCAAATCTCAGTTGTAACAAGTAATTATTTGAGTTACTGTTGCCTTTCTATCAGCTCAAACCAGTCTGGCCATTCTCCTCTGACCTCTGGCATCAACAAGGCATTTGCGCCACAGAACTGCCACTCACTGGATATTTTCTCTTTGTGTGTGTGTATGAGTGTGTGTGTGTGTTAATCAGGCAAATGATGTATGCACATCTATGTAAAAAAAACTTTCAGAATGCAGATATGAATAAAACTTAAGTGTACTGTAATTAAAAGATGGTAAGATGGAGATTTATGGTTTAGGGCAGGATAAAAGGTCATTTAGAGAAATTGGCCTTTAAACAAGTATTATAATTGAAATGTAGAAACTAATTAATGAAGTACATCAAAATGAATGCTTAAAACTGTATAGTGTGTTTTCATTAAAATGACTTTATGAAAAAACAACTGCTTGTAGTTTTTGGCTGTAGTCCTGCTTTGATATTTTGAAGTGCACATCATACAGAAGCAGTAATGGTGCTAATAAATACTTTAATAGGATGTAAACATCAGATATCGTAAGCTCTAAAATAGTGAAACAATATGTGGACCGGAATATACACTTTGAATGACATAACAGTAAGCAGAGCAAAAACTTTGGGAAAAATATATAAGTGCAAAACGTGTGCGATTATAGGGAAGGCAGTGAATATTCACAAACACAATGATTGCAAAATAATGACAGAATTATGAATCACAGTTCATGACTAGAAGTACACCAGGCATACAGCACTTACCAAGAAAGAGTCTTTTTCATTCAAATATGACTTTGTCCACCTCTGAACCACTCATGCTCTCTTATATGTTCCAAGACTGCATTTATTTGATCAAAAATATGAACTGTAAGATTGTTAAATATTAAAACTGTTTAAATTTAATGAATTTAAAAGTTACATATTTAAAATATTATCTTCAGTGTCATGTGATCCTTCAGAAATCACACTGTATCTAAATAATACACAATAAAATGTAAATAAATATCATTGAACTACAAATCAAACATATATTCTTTCTAATTTGCAATTTCACAATAGACTCCACCGGTTATTTGCCATTTTGTAAGTAATTGTGAAATTTACAAAAAATTTCAAAGGTAAAATCAGATTTTTTTTTCTGTGTATGTCGATTTGGTGCCCAATAAACATTTCCTTGTATTATTATCAAGAATCATTTATTAATACTGTTTATAAATTTTATGTATTGATGTTAATGTTAAGTTTAAAGCAATAATTTGAAATAAGTTGAGAAAGTGTCACATTACTAATACTTTTGATCTTTTTAATGCATCCTTGATTAATGAAATAAGTCATTAAGTAAATACCCTGTTTTACCCGATAATAAAATCCAAGGTGTGTGTTTACATGACAACATTAAAATTTCCTTGGCATTTTAGAAAAATTTCCAGGTCAGATGACAAAGAAAGGCCAAAAAGCATAAAAAGATTTCAATTTTTAGATCAAACCAAACAAACATCCACCTCCCTTATGACAATTAACCATGGTTTTACTACAAAAAAGGCTACTACAGTTAAACTGCACTGCAAAAAATCATTGCTGCCTTAAATATTTTAGTTGAATCAAATGAACTTTTCTAGCACTTCACTCACTATATATATA
>CAIGQQ010007205.1:5609461-5622604 GCA_903798035.1 Danio albolineatus | reverse complement strand
ATGCATATACACTGAAAAAATGATTCATTGGATTTACAAACATTTTTTAGTGGAAATGTTATAAACAAAAAAATTAAGTTGAACATTACTACATTTAATTTGTTTGTTTGTATTTAGCCCATATAAATTGTTTGCAACCACTTACCCTAAAATTAGTAAATCCAATTATTATTTTTTTTCCGAGTGTATATGCATATATCTAGAAAATGTAATTCTGGTATAAACGTAAAAACATAAAGTCCAGTAATTTTCTGACAGGACATTTTTCATTTGATTATATAAACAGTGTAGTTTAGTGATAATGGTAGCAAAACTATCCACTCTCAGAAATAACGGTACTAGAGCTGTCACTGGGGTGATACCTTTTCAAAAGGTACACATTTGTATCTGAAGGGTCTATATTAATACCTCAAGTGTACATATTAGTACCTAAAGAGCACAAAAGTGTTCCTCTTAAATTTTTTAGGTACTAATATAAATACTTTTGAGGTACTAAAATGGACTCTTTGTGTACAAATGTGTACTTTTTGAGTACCACCTCTGTGACAGCTTGTGTACCTTTATTTCTGAGAAAGTAGTTACTCCAATACCAATCAATCTGCCTCCAAAAACATGATTACTACACTTTTACTTAATAAAACCATGGTTCGTTTTCATAAGGGTACAGTCTCACTTTAACTTACGATGTATCAATTAACCAAAAAAGTCAGAAACATTGAAGAAAACATCAACACACTGACGCTCCTGTTTGCATCATACTCACTGGCCAAAACAAGCACATCACATGTCTCTCCCTCCCTACTCTTCCTGCAGTTTCCAGAAAAAAGACTCAGTGCATGCTGATGGAGTCCTTGCTGAGCGGTGCTGTTCCTGTCAGAAATGAGCCGAGAAAACCACCGGGGAGACGACAAGAGCTGACTCCACATCTCTGAGAAACACTGTTTACAAACCAGCACAGAAGCAGGGTCACCATTCACACACACATACACAAATAAAGTCGACAGCTATAGAGATATTAGGACTGTCAATTTAAATGTAGTGATTACTTTTATGCTGGATTTTAAATGTACTTGCATGCTGATGTTCATTGACTAAAGCGTCAAAGTGAAAATAATTCTAAGTGGACGTCACAAAAAATTTATATTGTAATTTGTGAGTCAACTTTTGGTTTAGGGTCATTTTTATTAATATACACTTCTGTTTTAAAGACTAGGGTTAGCATGATTTTTTCATTCTTATCGTTAAGAAAATTCATTAAATTGAATAAAGGTCAAAGTTAAGGTTTAAAGAAAAATCAGACAACATTCTGAAAAAAAAAACTGCAAATAACTATATTAGAATGATTTCTGAAGGATCTTGTGACTGAACCCAGCAGGCACACAACATCATAAGACATTAATATTAGCTTAGATTTTGGTCGTGACGTCAGGTGACCAAAATTCAATGTCTAGCCAGCGTCTAATGACAACGTTATTTTGACGTCCAATAATGACATCAAGGTTTTATTATTCTAATATCGAGCCAACGTCATATTGACATAAAATATTGACAGAAAATATTGACATTTATTCGTCAGGTATGGCAACCAAAATCCAATGTCTGATAGATGTCATATGGTAACATCCACACAACGTAAGCTGTTACATCCTTAGACATTGATATTTGGTTGATTTTAGGTTGGACGTTGGACATTGACGTCGACCTGATTTTCATTTCCAAATAAAATGCAACATCTCTACGACATTGAGCTACAACATCAATCTGACGTCATATTGATGTCCTGTGCACACTGGGAAGTAACGATAGAAATCCAGCCTGATCTCATGAGGAAACGTTACGTAACTATTTTACATTTGGACAGTTTAGTGGCTAATTTGTACAAATTCGTACAAGGTCAATCATATGAAAATGTACGATTTTTAAAGGAGGCATGGCACCAAACCCCACCCTAAACCCAAGCGTCATTGGGGGATAAGCAAACCGTACAAAACTGTGCAAATGATGAAAGCGTATAATTCATATTAATTAGACACTAAATCAAAAAGTTACGAATTGCTGGGAGACAGTGTTGAAAAATCAGCTTGACCATCAAAAAATTACTTTTAAATAATGTGTTATATTAATATTTCACAATATTGCAATCTTTGTTTTTAATCAAATCAATACAGACTTGATGAGACGACTTTCAAAAATATAAAAAAAAAATCTTACCAACCCCAAACTTTAAAGTAGCATAAAATCATTTTAATTACTTCTGCTAGACTACAATATTAAATTGCCAGCCCTAATATGAAAAATGTATATGCGAAGTTTAAAGCAAGTAATTAACCAGGCACATTATCATGCACGGTAAATGCAATAAATTAATTGAATCCAAACTCATTATCTTCCAACTCAACTTCAAAAGGTCCTGGCATTTCAGATCGCTCTTTCCTGCGTGGGCATCTCTTGCTTCATTTAAACATGAATAAGCATGCGCTGTCAGAGCTGGAGTTGACAGGGAAATCATGTATCAGGAAGAGTAGTTTCTTCCAGTGTGAGATTCATTCACTCCATCTGACACACTGCCAACGAGAAACACAACTCATACAGCCGAGTGCCTCTGAAAATGACCATCTCTGTGTCTGTAGATGTCAATGGTGCATGTGCTAAAACTGCAATCTGACTGCAATCTACTGTGAAAATATGTTAAAAAAAGTCCAAAGCTCTCGAAAAATGTGCTCTACGCTTGTGAAATATGGCCAACAGACTCAAAACCCAAACACTTTGTGAATATTCATTGAAATACGCAAAGAAGTTTAGAAAACGCTCTGATTATATGGGGCTTTTCACACTTGAACTGGTTAACCCTGGGTTTTCTCACTTAGATTTACACTAGCTCAAAATGAACCCGGGGATAATTAATCCTGGGTATTTATGAAATTTCACATTGTACAATCCTTGTTTGCATATTTGAGTAGTCTGTGTTTTTGTTTAGATGAATATTTACGTATCCAACTTCTGAATTACAGACGCAAAACACTCTTTTAACCAAAGGCTAACTGTGCAAAAGTTGTTCTACCATTCAAACATGGTTTAATTACCTGGCTAAAAAAACACTTCTAAATTACAGGTGTGAAAGACTCCTTTACTCAAGATTAAAAGTGGTGTTTATATTGACAATAACCCAGGGTTAAAGGGTTAGTTCACCATAAAAGGAAAATCAACTCATTATTTACTCAAGGCATCCTAAATGTATATGACTTTTTTTTGTCAAATACAATTGGAGTTATTTTTAAAATAATCTGCTCTTCAATAGCAAAGGGTGGCTAGATTTTGGCACACAAGTCCAAACGTCAATAACGCGCATCCATCCATAATGAAAAAGCTTCTCACGCAGCTCTGGGGAAAATAAATTGAGTTAATTCATGCAGTATTTGTGAGAGTAATATCCTAAAAACTTCATAAACTATTTTAAAACTTTATAAACTATTTTGTGTAACTTCCAGCTACTGCTGCCCATCGTCTTCTTCTCCTTCTTATGGGATGCATTTTGGTGCATTAGCACCATCAGCTGGACAGGACTGTGTTTTGTCTGTCTCTTCATAGTGCTTCTGTGTTTGTTTTAACTACACTTAAGATAAAACACATTCCTGTCCAGCTGATGCGCTAACGCACCAATAAATGCACCTCAGAAAAAGGAAAAGACATCCCACACAGTGGAAGTTACACAAAATGGTTTAAAAAGTTTTTAATATGGATATTCGTCGTACAAAAAATGCATGGATTCACTTTAAGAGACCTTTAATCACCCTCCGAGCCGATATGAGGTCATTTTAATTATGGATAGAAGTTTTTCTCAGGAATTGTAATTTACTCAGTAGTTTTAAAAATGTGAACTTTTACTTTCCCTTGAGTACATTTTTAGTGCAGTATCGGTACTTTTACTCCACTACTGTCCTTCAACCAGCAGTCACTACTTTATTTCTTTCTTGTCTATGGTCATTGTCTAAAAATCAGTCCTGTGATTCCTGTCCAATTAAATCACACATAGAAAGTAAATCGCATCATACTTAACAACCTCAAGACATGGCCGCTTTATAAATGCAGCAAACCTTTTGGAAACTTAAAAAATGTCCAATATGTGCAAAATATTTACACGCAATGATCCAGAGACTGTTCATAGACTGCATGTCACTGAAAAATATGGATGTCGACTGTATGATGACTGAAATCACCAAACAGCCTTAAACAATCACTAAATGGAACGAATGAAGAATGGAAGGGCCAAATAAAAGGAAGGACCTAACAAGGAATGGAAGGAAGGATTGAAGAACCAAATAAATGAAGGAAGGATTCAAGGAATAGCTGAACAAACTAAGGAAGGAAAGAAGGAACGAACGAACGAATGAACAAAGGACCTAATGAAGGAAAGAACAAAAATATGGAAGAAAGAATGAGCGAACAAATGAAGGGAGGAAAGAAGGAAGGACCAAACGAATGAAGGAAGAATTCAAGGAAGGACTTAACAAACTAAGAAAGGAAGGAAGGAATGAACAAATGAATAATTGAACAAAAAGACCTAATGTAGGAAGGAACAAAAGTATGAATGAATGAGAGAATGAAGGAAGGAGGGATCAAACGAATGAATGGAGAGAACAAACAACTAATTGATGGAAGGTGAAAGGAATGAACGAAAATAGGAAGATCCCTAAATACATGTTGTTTGTGTAGGGATGTGTAAAAGTACTCTTGAGTACTTTTAAAAGGTCTACTTTTTACTCATACTTTGAGTAATATTTACAACAGAGACTTTTACTCTACTTGCACTACATTTTTGGGCAAGTCATGGTACTTTTACTTGAGTATGATTTTTCAGTACTCTTTCCACCACTGGCTTTAATACACTTTCATTTGGAATGCTGATCAAAAACAGCTGACTATTGCCATCGAAGGGATGAAAAAGGACAAGATGATACTTAAAATTACTCTGATTAGATTCAGATGAAGTAAGAAAATCACATACACCTAGGATGCCTTGAGGGCGAGTAATTAATTAGATAATGTTTGTGTGAACTAACCCTTTAAGAGCATTGTGAAAAGCCATTATTAGTACTTAGATATTAAACTGATTGTTATTTACATCAGGTGCAATTAGGCAAAAACAAAAAAGAAAATCTGTAAACATCTGCATTTGAGCATTAATACAACATTATGTACAAATATGCATTGCTTTGCAGTCTTTGGACAGTGTTCTGAAGTCTCTTCATTCTCCCATTAGAACAACCTTTCAGTTCATCTTGCATTTTTGCACTTTTTTGAGCTACAGTTGATGCCTACTCAATTTGACCAAGCTCACAAAAATATTTTCCAATAAATCACGAGATGATTCTCAAAGGTGCGAGCTTAGTCGCAGTTGTAGTTCAAGATGCCATGAAGAACTTCATAAACCACACCGCTCTCAGAGTTCTAATACAAATGCAATCCTCCACACCAGATGGGGGCGATGTAGTATTGATGTGAGATGTTGCTACACTGAGCTCTCATCCGGTTGGATGTCCAACTGTGTGTGTTTCCTCTTTTCTAGAATCCTGTTGAGCTCCTCGGTGAAGGAGTGGTACAGCGGAGACGTTGTGTCTGAGTCCGCCTGCCCAAGGAGCACGTAGCTGTTACCGTTCATCTTTCTCAGCATGCTGGGTAACGTGGCCGACAGTCCATTCGCATACTCCGAATCAGGCAGCGGTGGTGGCATTGGAAGGGGCGGGGCAGGTGGAGGCTCCTCGCTGGGCGTAGTCTGGATGTCTAACGGGACGATCTGTAGAAACTCTTCATCTCTCGACATCGCTCTGCTACGCCCTTCTGTTCGGCCATTGCAGTGGCTGGAGATTGTTTTGAGCTCAAAGTGCGAACTTCTTTTTCTTTCGGTTGGGGTGGTTATGGAAAGGGTTTGCTGGGAGTATTTGGCATCGGGAGAGTTGTGTGCGCAGAAACTAACGTACAACAGGACCACCGTTAGAACCAGACAAAGTCCACCAAGCACTGCCACTAGAGATATATACATGGCCTCCATGTGCCTGTAAGTCTGAAACTCTGCACCAGAAGGTAATGAAGCCGGTGGGGGTGACAGGAGCTGCTCGACGGGACCACTAGAAGGACTCGGAGTTGGCACAGTTGTAGTAGTAAAAAAACTTTCAGGTAAAGCTGTCGGACTTCCAGAGAGATGTGATGCTGGAGGTGGAACTGGTTGCACTCTCACAATGTAACTACGAATAGGAACCCAGACGTTGTTTTCCACTGCATAACAGCGGTAGTGTCCACTTTGTTGGTTCTGTGCACCAATAATAAGGAGGCCGTCTGTGCCTGTGCGATAGCCAGAATCTACGCCGTAACCCTTCAGTTCTTGACTGTTCAGCGTCCATTGAGGGGTGGCCAGGTTTGATCGAATCTCGCATTGTAGCAGCACATCATCTCCTGCCATCACCGCACGTGTTCGGTGCATGACGAAACCTGGTGAAATGTAGGAAACATTATTATATAAAAGTGCCCTGACTAGGCTGCTCAGAATTTTCTTTTTTGCTTGCAAACACACCATCACTTGTAATATTAGTACAGCCTCTTCTTCCCATCTGGATGTCCTGGACGAGACTGGACCTGCGAGAAACACATATTCACAGTTGCTCTTATTAAAGGCATTAATCGAAGCTTGCAGTGGGAGTTGAGATTGGCTTTAGAGGCAAAATATTTCAACAGGATGGTAACTTTATTAGGAGCATGGTTTAAAATCGCATTGTAAAAACAATAACCTCATTCTTGCTGATGCATGTCTGCAACCTACTTTCATATTAGTGGAAAATCTAGCATTAGAAGTTTGTCTAAGATGCACAAAGTTATGGGTTTCTTAATGCTTGTCATTAATACATGGAAACTGGCTCACAATGGTGGCACCACAATTTATTTTTTATCATGCTGTATGCATGACAACTTTCATATAATAATAATAATGTCAAATAAAATAATACTAGGGGGCGCCACGGTGGCGCGTGAGTAGCACGTTCGCCTCACAGCAAGAAGGTCGCTGGTTCGATCCCCGGTTGGGACAGGACCCGGTTGGGCCAGTTGGCATTTCTGTGTGGAGTTTGCATGTTCTCCCCGTGGTTGCGTGGGTTTCCTCCGGGTGCTCCGGTTTCCCCCACAGTCCAAAGACATGCGGTACAGGTGAATTGGGTAAGCTAAATTGTCCATAGTGTATGTGTGTGAATGAGAATGTATGAATGTGTTTCCCAGAGATGGGTTGTGGCTGGAAGGGCATCCGCTGCGTAAAACAAATGCCGGATAAGTTGGCGGTTCATTCCGCTGTGGCGACCCCGGATTAATAAAGGGACTAAGCCTAAAAGAAAATGAATGAATGAATGAAAATAATACTAGGGTGCCACGGTGGCATAGTGGATAGCACGTTCGCCTCACAGAAAGAAGGTCGCTGGTTTGAGCCTCAGCTGTGTCAGTTGGCATTTCTGTGTGGAGTTTGAATGTTCTCCCTGTGTTCGCGTGGGTTTCCTCTGGGTGCTCCGGTTTCCCCCACAAGTCCAAAGACATGTGGTACAGGTGAATTGGCTAAGCTAAATTGTCCGTAGTGTATGTGTGTGAATGAGAGTGTATGGATGTTTCCCAGAGATGGGTTGCGGCTGGAAGGGCATCTGCTGCGTAAAACATATGCTGGATAAGTTGGCGGTACAGTCCACTGTGGCAACACCAGATTAATAAAGGGACTAAGCCGAAAAGAAAATGAATGAATGAATGAATGAAAAATAATGCTACTGTAAAATAATACTATAAACAAATAAAATGAGACTAAAAACTTATAAAGCAGCTTATTTTTGGCATAACATTATGCAGTATAAATACATGCAATAAATATTGAAATCTGTTATAAAAATGTAGACTGTCGGAAATCTTACCTGATGGGATAATTAAGTTCACACAAAAATAAAATGGACCATTTAACTAACCTTTATGGGTCTATAAGTTTGAACACAAGTAGACCCACATAGCAAAATCTCTCTGGCCCAGATCTGGCCTACACAATCAGATTTTGCTTGGCCCACATGCTGCAGTGAATTACGGTACATGACTGGACCAAATCTGGCTTCCAGACAAGGGCCAAACATGGACCATATCTGGATCAAGTCTCAGCCAAGTTGATAACTCATAACAAGACCTGAACTGTGCCAGATAGGTTGGTGTGTCACGATTGCAATGATATGGATAAACCCATGAAGCATTAAGTTTTAGGCACACTGTTGGTGTGCTTTTTCTCAAAGTGACCTGATTGGTAGAATTTTTTTCTTTAATCAAAAATTATTTTAATGTATATAAAATGTACGTCAAGACTGGATAAACTTACATGGCACACATATAAATTTTTAAGATATGGGCAAATGCATTTTTACATCTGGCCCAAATCTTGTGTGCCGCCTTAAAGACGGTGCCACCTCTGCCAACCCCGCGCCATGTTTGGCCCACATGCGGTATGCCAGTGCCGGATGAATGCCTGCTGTGCCAGCTTTATGCCAAATCTGGGCTAGAATTCTTTGCTACTAGGGTTGCTATTGCAGAATAATTGAAGGATAAGATATGGGGTAACTGGTAGCTCTGACAACTGCACTAGGAAGAAAATACAACAGAAGGCTTTTATCTACCTGTTAGCGTAAGACGCTATCTCAGCACACATTCTTCCATCCCAGCCACAGAGCGGATCCCGTGCAAACACACAGTCGTAACAGGAGGTGTAGCGTTCACAAGATGACAGAGGAACCTGCACCAGTCCAGAGGCGCCGCTCACATAGATACTGTTCTGTGTCACAAAATACACAGCCTAAGACCTTTTGTTTGTCCTTATAACAGGATTTCATGCTGCTTTTGAATGGCTGCGGTGTTAATCAAAGTACCTGTTTTTGTGATATCACCATGTTAACGATGGGCTGTTTCTCCTGGAACAGCTGAAGCTCCTCGATGATGTGCACGCGGTCTTTAATCTTCACAGCTCTGTGTAACCAGCCCTCATCTGGAGAGAAGCACACAAGCCACGATTTGAGAAAAGAAAGCAAATATACACTGCTGTTCACAACAAATTAAGGGCCAGATTTTCTAACAGCTTGGGGCAGCGAAAATTCTATTTTGGTACTAAAATAAAAGTACTGTTACGGTTTATTAAAGAAAGAAAAACACTCAAAATGCACAGACGTATATATTTTTGCAATGGACCCTTTTGCAGATGCATTTCTAGGAGTTCCTCTTTCAGATACAAAACTGGTTTTTGCTACTGGTTTTACCTTCATTATTTAAAGGTGCTGTATGTAAGATTTTGACTCTTCTAAAGCATAAAAATACCATAATATGTTTGCAGATATTTAAGAAACATTAAATGTTTAATATATTTTGCAGATATTTAAGAAACTAATTGAACATTCTTGTTTATCTGACAAAACAGTGCTGAAGTCAGTTATTCTGCTATGAAAATGTGCGTTACGTAGCGGAACGGGTGTCTTTGTTTTGGTTCTTTTAACCCGCCCAATGCCAGTTTAGCCAAATATATTTCAGCACAACTGGTTGCCTTGATGGAAAATAATCGTGCCCATAATCGTAATGCGATCTCCAGTAGACAGTAGCAGACTCCTAAATGAGACGCAGATTCAGAGTTCCACATGGTTATTAATTAGCAAATAATATAAATATTACGAGAGTAAACATTATGTGAGCAGGCTACATTGTAACCCTGTGTCCTTACAACACGCTACTTGACGAGATTTGCAGTGATAAGCAATTGGGCTGTTTGCACCAGACTAAACAGCCAGTCAGAAGCACAGAATAGTGCACTTACTGCATTCCAATGAAATTGCAAGGTTTATAATCTAATTAATACATATTAAACCTCTTTAACAGTATTAAATGTAGAAGCTGAAGTCACAGTTCTAAAGTTCAATTTCAAACTGTTTATTTTATTTTCAGGATCTGAGGTAAACTATCTGCTGCTGCTTTCAGTATATGGCAATAAATGTCATGTGAAATGATATTCAAACTCACATTATTGGCAGTTCAAGAGTTCACACAAAGCTGATGATTGATTATTGTTTGGCATGCAGTCCCGGGAGAGAGCTCTGAGCTCATAAGATCCTTGGGCCCGGGGCTCCCTCCCGTTTGCAAGGCGAGAAGGGAGTTTGAGCTCAGGTAGATCTCGAGAACTCCCCTGCTAATGAACAGATAGGGATTGATCTTAAGAGATAACTACTTACTTAGAGAATGTTTATGGTGCCGATTTGGATTAGTCAATTAACTTAAGTTGCATGTTTTTGGATGGTGTGTAGACACTGGGGAACCCAGGGGAAACCCACATGAGCACAGGGAGAACATGTCAACTCCGCACAGAAATGGCGACTGGCTTGGTAAGGATGTTCTTGCTGTAAAGCAACAGTGCTAACCACTGGGCCACGGTGCCACCCATCTAGGAAAGGAGGAGTAGGGGTGGAAGGGGGGATTCTTTAAAACGAAGATGGCTGTGCTATGCAACTTAGGCTTAGGAATCATCTAATAGGTGAATCATAAATTAAATTATCATAAGCACGTGATCCTCTCGAAATAAGTTTATAAATAAACTTCACTTAACACTGAATAAAGCACATGAGGTGTACCTGAGGTGATCATTGTCAAAGTTTTCAGTTGTTCAGCTGCAAGAAAGCCTAAATAGATGCAAGAAATTTAGAATAGTTTCTAAAATCTAAATTTGAGTTGTTGGTTAGAACAAAAACTCCTTTTAACATGGTAAATAATCCTTCTATCACGTGCAGTTGCTTTTATTTAGAACACAGTTTAAATCAGCCTTGAGGCTCGATAGTTAGACACACTCTGTTGGTCCTCGATCTGGCAATCTGCGCTTGCTTGTGTTTTGATCCAGGAATGCAATACCTAGTTCAACTACTGGGAGTCAAACTTACATACAGTACTGCAACTTTAAGGCCCACAAAGTCTTAACCAAATGCAGTTCAATCAATCCACTCCCATATACAGTTTCATAACACTGCCATTTTGGTACATTACTGAGTTTGCATGCATGTAACCTTTTTTTATAAAATGAAAAATCTAAATTCTATAAACAGATTTCACCAGTATTCTGTACTGATTCTGAACAGTATTCAACACTGACAATAATAAGTGATTATTGAGTACCAAATCAGCATATAAGAACAATTTCTAAAAGATCATGAGTCATCGAAGACTATGCATTACACATCATAAAAATAAGTGAAGTTTTTTACACTAATTTCGAGAGGAGCATGTGATATGATTGAGCACGGCTGGATTCTCATCCGTAATCAGTAATAATCCAATCAGATTGATCCAAGTTTAACCTACTGCCTTATCTTCATTTTGGAAGAATCCCCCCCTTTTTCCCCCCTTAAGGGGAGCTCTCGAGACCTACCTGATATCAGACCGCCTTTATATGCTTATTGACCAGGCGGGAGCCTTGTGCTCAATTATCTCAGAGCTCAGGGTTCTCTCCCGGGACAACATGCCAAACTTGTTATTAACGCCAAGCATATCTAAGTGTGAACTCTTGAAAATGCATATTAAAGTACTTGTGTGTATCAATGTACGGATACTGCTGTATTTATGTGCCCATACCTAAAGCATTAAAAAGTCATAATGAACCCCAAAAAAGTAAATTAAAGAAAAAAAAAATCCTAATACAGAAAACCAATTCTTCAGCACCTGTTCCAATGAAGAGCATGTCATAGGTCCGTCCATCCAAACCCACAACTTGTTGAACAGTGATTTTAGTGTAATCTGCAGCTCTCTGGAGCAAAACTGGACGTCCTTCCACAGGCTGGATCTGGGTGGACATTAAAGGGTGCCTCCGAATGAAATTCAGAGTGTTGTCAGGCAGATCCCGAGAGGAATTTATGAGCTTGCCACGATGCTCATCAGTTATACACTGAAGAGAAAGAAGGCCACCATTACATAACATTCCCCAGAGAGTGAAAATAGAAACCATGCTACACTTCAATGCAAGGTTTTAAAGGGGACAGTTTATGGAGCTGTTTTGATTTAGAGCATCTTACCGAACCAGGTCGTGGATCCGGAACTTTCCCAGTGTATTCCCTCCATTTGGAGTCCTGTAATTCCATGAATGGCCCCTCGAAAGCTGTCTGGATGTCTTTGAGGGAATACCGACACACTGCAGACATTTTAACGTTTCTCCTGGCAGAGAGAAAGAGAGAGATATTGATGGAAACGTGCTAGTTTAATATAGTTCTGTCTACAGTATCTGCGAGCAATTCTCATGTTATTGCCCCTTAAAAGATAGTTTACACAAAAATCTAAATGCATCTTCTAATGCCCTATGACTTTTTTCATTTTGGGACCACAAACAGATATTTTTTTTATATTTACCCATATAAAAGACATAAAAGGGTTTAAGTTTATGTAGGGTTTAAATACATAATTTTACAGATTGGTCATATTAGTAGCGTTTAAGAGTCTAAGACTTCAAAACACTTTGTATTTGTTTATGTGTTAATCTTAAATTAAATGTTTATTCAGATATAAGTCTTTCCACAAAATATGGGATGTCAGGGAGATGATTCAGAACGCATATTCAAAACAGATGAACAAAACAATGTCAGAACGTCTGATCATAAACCGCTTTTGGGCATCAGTGGACATGCAAAGCAGGTTTGATGTCTGAACATCTGATCAGTATTGTTCTGCTTTCGAACGCCAGTGGATATCAGTGGGCCTCTTTTTGACATCAGTGACAATTTTTGGATGTCAGGACATGCAAAACAGGTTCTGTGTCTGATTAGTTGAGACTGCTTTTGGGGGTCAATGGATGGGCAAAACAGTTTCAGTGTCTCAACGTCTGAAAGGGGCTGCTTTTGGATGTTAGTGGACCACTTTCGGACATCAGAGGACCACTTTGGGGTATTGGTGGACCATTTTCTGATGTTAGTAGAAAACTTTCAGACGTCAGTGGTCCACTTTAGGATTTTTGTGGTCCACTTTCAGACATTAGAGGACCGCTTTTGGACATCTGTGGATGGGCAAAACTGGTTTGGTGTCTTAACTTTTAGATGTTAGTGGACCAATTTTGGACATCAGTGGGCTTCTTTC
>CAIGQQ010007205.1:5589411-5606414 GCA_903798035.1 Danio albolineatus | reverse complement strand
CCATCCATCCATCCATCCTTACACCCATCTATCCATCCATCCATCCAAATAATATGTATTAATCAAACCATCAACACATTTTTCCAGCAGTCTGTTAATAGTATCTGTGGATCCATCCTTCATTGTTTAGTAACCATCTTTCCATCAATCTAGTCCAACTCTCCAACAAAACACTATCCCACAATCCACCTCTCTATTCAAATTCAATAAATGTTTGTTTTCAGTTAATTCTCAGAGTACACCTGTCTGAGGTATTAGGCGTGGCTAACAAACTTAACCACGCCCCTACAATTCTCAGTTTTGACAACAAACAGAAACGGTGAGGAGGAGGTGTCTGTTAGGTTGTAATAAATCTCCCCAAACCCTTTTGCCAGATCTTTCTGAATGAAATGTCTACTTCACTACATCCAATCAGCTCGCAGTAGAAAAAAACAAGCCACACCTAATGTTTTCTCATTTAATATTCAGTTTCTCTAGGTCGGAACTGCTTCACAATATAAAAAAAAAGGTCACTGCTTCCGCTTCATGCAGACTTTCGGTTCATGCAGGGCACTCTCAGCTAGTTCTTGAATTACACAAAACCTGTAAAACGTTTGTCAATTTTCTTACCACTCAAGTCCAAAAATGCCATAAAAGACACTGTCATGTACGGTGCTTCCCTCAACGACAAACACGCTGCGCAGGACATTGAATTGAAGCTCATAATCAGGGACGGCGCACACCAGCCTGGCCTTGAGAAAGGACGTCCACTTCCTCTGAAGAGTCCTCTGGCCTCCAATGTCCCCCTGTGAACCACAAACATAATATAAATACCCACAGCAAATTACATATAAAAGCATTTTTATTACCTCAACAGAGCAGTAGGAATGACACAACATTCACATGCATTATGCATAGTCTGCGGTTCTATGAAAGTCATCTCCTCGGGGGCATGAGTCACTCTGAAGTAGACATAAAATATATTAACAAATAATGAACTTAATATCACCCAATGTAATGGGAAGTGGTATAATTGAGTTTAAATGACAAATTATGATTCTGTAGCTCTTGCATCAGACTGCAAATGCCAAATCATATGCACACCGAAAGAAAAAAAAAGTACAATTTTCATAATCTGGTGTATTTCAAGCAGCCCAAGGCTTTTTGCATAATTCACATATACCCCAGAGAGTAGTTCACATCTAAACACACTGAGCACCAGCATGTGAATCTCTTCTGGATTAAATATTCAGCTTGAAATGACACAGTTGTGGGCACAAAAAGCTGTCCTAAATGTGCTAACAGCTTTCGGCTTGAAAACAGGCTCCATCAGGCTTTAGCAGGAGCACGAGGACCTTCAGGCTAATTGAGGTGTCAGTTCACATTCAGTCAAGACGAAGAAAAAACACAACTGAGATGCTCAAATACAAAGCAGAGAGGAAAAGAAATGGATCCTTTCGTACAGTTTCGTCATAACAAAAGTTTTCAGCAGTGGCGTCACATGATCCATGCAGATTATTTTGTAGCACTTTACAATAACAGTACATGAATAATGATGTAATAATATGTAAACTAAACTTTACTTATGAACTAATGATGAATTAACGCATACGTCACATGAGTTCATGAGTGTATATTACGGCTACCTTAGTTATTTGTTAGTACATGATTGTTAATTAATGTAACCATCATGAACTCAAGACATGTTAATGTATACTTATGACTTTACTTGGAGGGGCACATCATCATTAACCCACTTAACTACTCATAATCTCCTAATGCACGTCTAGTGCGTTTACACTGAATAACAATAGAAAAGTGTTCAGTCAACATCAACATGAACAGTTTAAACACAGGAGTTGATGAGTAGTTAAGGATGAGATAATGGTGATGATACATTATTTTACTAGTTTATTTTTTATTACTAGTTTATATTATATTGTATATTCGTATACAGTATATACTAATTATACATTAATAGCTAATGAGTTCATATTGGTTACATTTTATACAATGGTGATGATTAAACTGATCACACACAGGGGCGGGACACAGGTGAAACAGATAAACATTATGACATGGTTGGAAAACAGAACAAAGGAGCACATGGGGAAGGGTACAAGAAGCACAAGGGTATTTTCTCAGTTGTGCTTTGATGGCATCCCATGTTGTTCCTGTGTTATCAATGTCCTTTTAAGTGAGTGTTTGTAAATAAATCTAACTTAAATGTTAATTACTACATTAATTAACAACATGAACTAACAAGTAATTAAGGTAGCTGTTATTCACACATGAACTCATGTGACTCATGTTGTAATTAAAGTGAGTGTATGATTAGCAGCCGCCTTAACTCATCATTAATTGATAATAAAGTAATGTTTAGTTTACATATTAATACACATATTAATACACCATTATTTATGTACTGTTATTGTAATATGTTAACGAATATTGTTTCATTGAAAATGCCAATAAACTGTAATATAACTTTGGTTCTTTTTACTTCTATTGGACTTGCACATGTACGTTATGTATGAGCGTCTGATTTTAACCTTAATCATGGACAACATATTTACTTAAATGTTGTTGTTTTGTTATTTTCTTTTTGGATTGTTTCTGAAAGTGCAAAAAAATTGCAAAGTATAAATTAAGCTAAGAACTATAAAGCCCAGTGCTTAGGGGCTGATTAAATACCCATACTCTTTTACTGTGTGATCCAAGTATGGTGACTTACAGGGACACTATTTTGAATATTATTAATAAATGCAGCAGTATAAATTAGTGCTTTTTATTAAGTTATATTGTTGTTTTGTGTGCAATTACAGTTAGGGTGATTAGTGTTCGCCTTCATGAGCTTAAATGCTGCCTAATTAAAATCATTTCTCACCCACTGAACTCAATGTCTGCAGAAGATTTTTGAAAGTATAATATACAGTGCTCAGCATATATGAGCACACCCCATTTTGAAAATACATATTTTGATCAATTTCTCACTGAATAAGGGTAATATATATTGGTGCATAGAACAAAACAGATTTATTAAACAGATTTATTTATTCTTATATGTTTAGAAATTGAAAGATAATACTTTAAATTTGTGCAAAATATTCATATTCAAAATATTCATATAATTCAATATTTAAAATATTCATGCAAAATATTGTTAAAAAAATAGCAAAGAATCTAACTATATTGTTTCTCTTGATTTTTGCTATTTTTGAAAATGTTTTTAAATATTTTTCCCTAACATACATTTGGGCTACAAATTTCTGAATCATTATTGTAAGTTATTTTGTTAGATTAGCTCCAGATTCAGCACTGACTAAACTAATGTATAAGCAGAAATATAATATTGTAAAGCTTCCTATAGAAAATATTACTCTGAATGAGAGATTTGTGTGTGTGTGTGGGGGGGGGGGGGGGGGGGGGGGGGTGTATTCATATTGTCAGGTCCTGTCATCCATGTGTGTTTGTTTTCATCATGTGACCTTCCCCATGTGCTCCTTTGTTCTGTTTTCCCACCATGTCATAATGTTCATCTGTTCTACCTGTGTTCCGCCCCTGTGTGTGATCAGTTTAATCATCACCATTGTATTTATAGTCCCCGTGTGTCTTTCAGTCTTCGTCCAGTATTTTCCCAGTTGTGCTTTGATGGCATCCCATGTTGTTCCTGTGTTATCAATGTCCTTTCAAGTGAGTGTTTGTAAATAAATCTACGCTTTGATAAACTTCTGAGATCTTTTGCCTTTCTGAGTGAATCAAGGCGTTACACAGATATGCTGACGCTGAAGAATTAAAATGGGCTGAAATAAACAACAGCAGTAAAACCTTTTGGGAAGTTATATAGGTGTTTTATGCATCTAAAGTCTTAAAGCTAATGTTATATTCGTATAATATAATAATATTCTTATGGGGTTACCTTTAAATACAAGTTACAAAAACATTTTGAGTGTGTCCTCTTGAATTTCCTTTAGTGTGTGCATTTTACATAATAATACATAACAAAATATGGGAAATAATCCTATAAATGTAACCTTTAAGAAACTTTTTTTTTTAATCATGAAATATTGTAACATTCCCAAAAATCAGAATTGTAGTGTGCAGTATATATATAAATATGTGTGTGTATTTGCACTGGTGTGTAATCTGGCATGTTGTTTTGAGAGTGTAGTGTGGCCTACTTTGGACCGGAGCTTCTTAAACTCAGTAAGTCAAACAGTAAGGGACCTGACCTGCTTCCCAGAGCCATGAAGTGTTCACTGCAGAGTGAAGGAAGGCATGAAATAAATGACGCTCTAACAGTGAGGGGAAACTGTTGGGTGGTTTATCCAAGCACAATGAAGACGCTAAATGAGATGAGAGTAATGCAGGTGGGAGAGAGTGTGTGGGAGAAAAGCCAGGGAGCCAGAGAGAAAGACAGAGATAGTTTGGGTATTGGGGTTTATCTGCCTGGCAACAGTGGCAAATCCTACAACATTGAGAATCGTAGTTCTGTCAGGGTAATATTGTTATGGAGCTCTAAATAAGTTTAGCTCGTTTACGACTACAACCGCCAGGTGTCGCTGTACAGCTAAAACTGCCAGTGAGTAAAAATGTACCCATGCACACGACCACTGTTATGATATATCGCTAAAAATGTGTTAGGTCACTGTATTATGGCTCTGTCTTTACAAAGTAACGTCACGAAATTAATATTTTTAATCCTTAACTATGATGCTGAGGCGAATCAGGACACAACACTCATAATAATAAAACATCCTTACACTCATGCCATTAACTGCTTCTAATACCTGTTTCACATTTGATTTTAGTTCATATCAATACCTGAGAGACTTCATATTTTATTGAAAATCGGTTTGAATAACAGCCATGGGTAAAAGCAAAATATGTCAATTCAAACCCTGTCAACAGTTCATCTTCATAAGCTCTGGAAAACCTTCTGGAAAATGTAAGTAGGCTATGTGATGCAACAGTCAAATTTAGAAATAGCTTCTTTCTGCGGGCCATTCGGATGCTTAACTCACTATTAAAGTAGCCTAGTGTCCCAGCAAGCATTTTGTGTTTTTAAAAGATGTCTGATAGACGTCTAAACATAGTCGTCTAGGCTAAATTTGGGCTGTCAGTGAAAATCTAATAGACATCTAAGAATAGACCAAAACTAGTTTAGTCATCAAATAAACAGAAATTAATAACTACACATATTATGCAAACTTGAATCCTTAACATTTTTGAAGGTTTTTGAAAGAAATCTCTTAAAGGCAGTAGTTAATATTTGGAAAATATTATATTATTTGTGAACACTTGAAACGGAACATCTAAACGGGTCTATCAGGGCTCTAGATCTACTAGTTCTAGACTGCTGAATTACAATTTTTTCCCATAGATTGATACATACACAATAGTTTGAATCGTTATCCGTGTGGTCAAATGTATATTTATATTATCTATTATTTTAATCAATGATATTATTATTTAAGATACAGATACAAAATATTTATCACTATTAAGAGGGCATACATCTTGTTTTGATGTCCTTCAGGGAGGATCAAGGATTAATTGGGGGGGTCAATCCCCCTAAACCCCCATGTAATTCGAACTCTGATTACCACACTTTTCTATTCTAAAATGTTTTATAAAGTAATTTATTCCTGTAGATTAAAATAACTATAATATTATTTGTTGCTCAAGAAACATTTCTGATTATCATCATTGTTGAAAACAGTTGTGCTGCTAAATATTACGTAAAAGTAGCATTCAATAGTATTTCTTGAAAAATACATGTTTATTCTGCAAAGGCCGAAAGTGACAGGACAAAACAACAGACAAAATATTTTAGTTCAAATAAATGTTGTTATCTTTATATTGTATTTTATATTGTTATCTTTATTATTGTATTATATTATCTTTATATTCTTTATTTGTGTTTATATAAGAACCCTGAAAAGACTGAATAGCGTTTTTTTACACAAATGTTTTCAACGTTGACAGTAAGAATGTCCTCAGAGGGACTGGCCGTGACATTATGAAGGGAACATTATGTGGACGTCTTCTTAGTGAATGACTAAGCAATAATAATAATAATCGACTGTACAAGGCTGCAAACTGAATGATTTTTGTGGGATCGTGTGACCCAATGAAGCCTGGAATAATAATATTGGTAATACAAATAATGTTGTTGTGCTGTTTGGATTATGATGCACATTGAGTGTGCTTGAAGAAACACCATTTCATTCTGTTGTGCACATTGATTAGAACGACAATAAAGTACTTGAACTTGAACAATATATCTCTTACTTTACACACACGGGCCACTCTGGCCACTTTGGTTTGGATGGAATAAGCCGTCGGTTCTGTGTTCCTCTCCGTGAAGAAGAAGTAGAGTTTGTCATCGTCCCCGATGGAGCTGTTGATGCTCTCTCTGAGTAACGCTGAGCCCACAAAATCGGACTCTACAAGACAGAACATCAGCATTAGCTGCTGCCTTCACCACAAAGGACCAATTATGAGCCGTACAGATCTTCCTGTGTTTCTAAGAAGGTTCTGTGTACACTGTTTATTGATTCAAATATAGTGACTCTTGTGGGAAATGTTCCTCTTAATATGATTTCTTACTTTTTTATTGAATAGAAACATGTGTATTGATTTATTATCCTACAGCATAGTTTAAGCAATCAGATGTTTTCATTTTTGCCAGACAGATGATACTGCAAGAAAAAAAAAACATTAATAAAAAGGCCTAAAGATCCTATATACTAACAACTACTTGCTTTGTTGATCTTCATCTAGAAGTTAAAAAAGACGTTCAAAACACCTGAGCAGCGATTTAATACTAGCAAATATACTAGTCATTTAATATAAAGTCATCCCACTGCTAGATGAACTAAACATGCCCTAAATATTACAGCAATGTGAAAAAGAAGTCTATAATAGTATTGTGGATGTTTGCGTGAGCTCTGCAATTCAGCACTTCTGTCAACTCACATTTGGCACGTTGGCACTATAAGGGTGATGAGATGTCCTTATTTTCAGGACAGTCCTGTATATCAGCTCTATTATTAGTGTCCTCACTTGTTATGAATAAAATCAGCCTTTGTGCCATATTTCACTTTTCCTAAAAATTCTACACTCAAAATTCTAAATTCTGAGTGCTAGTAGTCTTCTGTCAAATGAAAACACCCTAATCAGGCCAAATCAGCCAATCATAGTACATTTTAATCACATTTACATATCTATCATCCATAAACACAAGATGAATATGAGTAGGGAATTTTTGGGCATCATTATATTTACCATTATTATTCTTGCTTCAAACAGATCTTTAAATGAAAGAGATTTGCTGTGCATTATGACAAGATATATATATTGTTATTTTGCCCAGCTCTAAAAACAAGTGGTCACAAAAGGTTCCACTGAATGTTAATGTCAATACCAGGTGGAAACAATAACACTTCTCAGCATAAAGCAAAGACCATTCACATTCTAAACAGGGTAAAAAACGTAAAACAAACCTAGAAGCCATCTTGTTGGGGAATCGTCTGTTCGCAAATTGGGGAAGGGAAAGTTTCGTCGTATATCAGCGATGTTCCGAAATTCATACTGGGAGGCAGAGTACATCTCACCATCTGTAAAACAGCAAAATTGTGCTCAATAACAAGTACCATACACAAAAAAATACCAAACCAGTATGAATCCAAGTCATTTACCGATAATAAATCCGGTGTATCCCTTTGTAGGATCATAAGGGCATTTCTCTTTTCCCTCCTCAAAACGCACAAAGGTGAAACGTGCCACATCCTGATGAAACAGGCAGATGTTTAACCAACTTGCTCTTTCTTAAACGAGAATATACAATACCTACACTGAGGTTTCTTCTGCATTATGAATGACAGAATGAGAACAGGGAAGTTCTCACTATGTAAGCACAGCGGGGTCTGAAGGCATGAGTCCCGCAGGTGTACAGATGAGTGTCATTGTATCTGTCCAGAAACCGCACGTGATTGTAGCATTCAGTCTGTGGTGGAACAAGCAAGACATTATTCAAAGACAAAACATATTCATTTGATGTTACAAATACTACTCTCAGGTACAGTGAAACATAACGAGCATTGTTTTTGTGCCTGACCGTATGGTATAAAGTTATGCATTTGTAGAAGCCTCCCTTTCAGACACTACAGTAGTTTTATAGCTTACACAAAGATGACAACTATTATTACTGTGTTGCTTTTAGGAATATTTCAGTCTTATTGGTCAATTATGACATTTAAAGTATGTTATTATCAGATAGCAACTGCTGAAACTAATAACACAGGCTCAACCGGGTAGTTTGAATCATTTTGATCAGGGGTAACCAACTGTGTTCCCGGAGAGTTGATCAAACACACCTATCTGTAATTATCAAGTACTGCTTCAGGTCCTAATTAATAGGTTCAGGTGTGTTTGATCAGGGTTACTAGCTCTCACACTGCATATATATATATCCATCATACCACTGTTCCGACTGAATACAAGTAGCCATTAATTGGCTAATTAATTAAAGAGCCCCTGTTATGGGTTTTTGAAAATGACCTTCCAGTGTGTAGCACAGTGAAGAGAAATATCCAGCTAAGGCTTAAATCTGAAAGTGCGCTGTGTTTTTAAACTATTGATTCATCGATAAGAGTCGACTCATAGTGGATCGAATGAATCGCTGCGATAATGAGTCTTTAGCCATGCCGGCGTGGCGTTGACACAGAACTCAAGCCTTGCCCGTTTGTTGCGTGCGCTGACCCGGGAAAATTGAAACCCCCGGCCCCACCCACAAACACTGTACGAAGAAAAAGAGGAAGACAAACACTGTAACAGATCCCGGTTGAAGTGTGAGGGATATTAGTGCAGTGTTATTCTCTCTACCCAAAGAGGCTGTGAAGAGTCAGTGGTTGAAGTTTATTTCTGCAAAAGTACCTCAGCATTATAGCTTCATTATAGTGCTTCAGCAATCTACACGCTTACATTGGATGATTCATCGGCCGTTTGTTAAAGGAAGGATCAGAAAAGACTATTGATGTATGGGACTTTCTTTGTTGACAGGAACTTTATCAGTACACAGTTCATGGATCAGTTTCCTCCTCCAGTTCACAAGTGTAAGTAAATGCGATTAAAATGGTTTCCTCCTTGCTTTCTCTAGCTCGCAAAATATGTATTTAATTGTTTTGTTACTTGTAAAGCCACGTTGAAAACGTGACACATGCCACTTTGTTTACTGATTTTAATGCGTTTGAGAGCTCGTGATCCACTGCCGTGTGTTGTTGATATGGCCACCGTCAGCTGTTCCTACACATGTTTGGCGGACAAGTTTCAAATAGTTCAGCTTTTGCCACTGTGTGGATTAATAATGAATGTATGTCATGAGAGAAATATGCTGGCTATTAACTGCATTGCTTTAATGCACTCCTGCATTGAGCTCACACATACACTCTGCACGCAGACAGCTTCAAAATTGTTGATAAGACGTGGTGGGCATTTCTCTCTGTCTCACACTGAATGCAGTGGACCAATCGCAATAGCCTGGGTCATCAGGCCATTCAGCGCAGATTAGCATTGCACTAAAGAGGGGTTTGGGAACAAACGAATTGCGGAACTATTCACATGGAAGTCACTGGGACAATTCGGTAAAAATAAATGCTTATCATAAGACAATGAAAGTGTTTTTTGACCTTGCGTGCATATCAGGTTGTTGTTGGAGACCCCAAAACCAAAATATGACTTTTTAAATGTATAATAGGTGCTCTTTAATACAAATACTAGCTATTTTTCTTCCCACAAACTTTACTTTTAATTAAAGAGTTAATAACTTATTACAGTTTAGATCAATGTTTTATGTTTAACTGTTTACTTTTGTGGCAAGTTAATAAGTTGGGTAATGAACACCATAGAGATTGGGAATGTGTTGTCACAACGCAATGCATTCTGAATATTTGAGATACAGGAGCCAGGATCCTATTGATCTCTATAGGTTTATTGTATCATAAATACACTGATTATATAAACAACAAAGGCTTACATTACAAACAAAGAATAAAAGCATATATGAAAAAGTTTTCTTGCGGCAGCTGATTTATATCCTGACAATTAAGGACAAACTGGTTCATTTATTTGAACCATTTATTTGAACCATTATATTCGCTCCCTCTGCATCTGTGCTCAGATTCTCTAGTTTTACTTTAGCGCTGGTGACCAAATTTTAAGGAAGGAATATTTTCAGCTTCTCAGACACACAAAGAGCATTTTTAAATATTTACAGTTTCATCTATTTTATTCGGAGTGTTTTTAAGACGTTCTTCAAAAAGTATTACAATAAAACGCTCTGCTTTTTTGTGGTGATCTGCATTGGTTCACATTGTGCGCTCCTGAGCATGTCCGAAAACATGGTGAAACTTGCCATGATGTAGATTCCCATTCTCTAAACAACAACCCTCTGCTTTGTGTTGGCTGCTGATAGAGCTGTTCAGCTTTATTCTTTGAGAGCAACTGACTAGATGTACATTATCCCTTAGTTAAAAAATAAAATAAAATCACACAAGTTAGCACTTTCAGGCTTCAAAAGCTGATCCTGGGTAAATTAATGTCCAAAATGCTTTCTGCTTTGTAAAACGTCTCCCTTAATAGAAGCTTCTTTGTGAAGCTAGGTAAAGTGAATTCAAGCTATATGCAGTATTTATTAGTGTTTGTCTTTGTAATTAAATGGATGACCATGAGTTGAGCTTTTGTTTTACAAGAAGATGATATTTACAAATCAAGAATGGAGATACCTGATTGTTCTTTCCTTTGCTCAAGCACTGTCTCTTCTGATCAGCAGATGCTGCCCATTCCAGCTATTGAACAGATATGGAAAATAACTATTATTAGCCGAGCCACATTAGGGAAAGGAATGAAAAAAATTGAAAATTATAGGGATAGTTCATTGAAAATTAAAAACTGGTGTTAAATTACTTTTAGGCTATCCATAATGTGGGTTACTTTTTTCTTCAGAAAATTGAAGAAGATATTTAGCTGAAAGTAGTAATTAGTCATTCATAAAATGTGATTCAATATTAAATTAAAATACAAAATGAATGCCTGTGGCTCCTGATGACAGAGATAATGTTATAAGCTGCTTCCATATATAAGATCTCAGTGTATCATCAGGAGACACGAGTATTAACTTTGATTTGCATATATGTATATTTTGACTCTTAAATGGGACTTATTATGCCCCTTTATACAAGATGTAAAATAAGTGTCTGATGTCCCTATAGAGTGTATATGTGAAGTTTCAGCTTAAAATACCCCACAAATGATGGTTTCACGTGTTCGCATCACACATAAAAAACAGATCAAAATAAGCATATTTGCCGTGCTGTCCAGGGAGAGGGCTCTGAAGCTGGAAAGACGTCTGAGCTCGGGGCATTCTCTTTGTCAAGAGAGACAGAGAGAAATACGAGCTCTAGCCCGACGAGCTCTAGAACCCTTGTCTAGCCCGATCCCAGAAAGCCCCCCCTCCCTGTGCTTGGGATGGATCTGGTTAAAGGTGTGGAGTTGGGGTGGTGGAGGGATGCAAAGTCGATGAGACGACTGAGGTAGGATGTGCTTAGTTTTTTATGGGAATTCTCTTTGATTCTGATTGGATGATTAGATTGCTGATAGAGAATTCGTTGCACTTCCTCTCTGTGTCTGCTTCTGCCGAAATTCACTTGTAACTCTTTGAATCTGCCCCTTTTGGGTTTTGATCTTATTTATGCCGTTTTGGTGACAGTCGCTTTAAATTCAAATGAGATTGTGCTCTTTTTAATAGAGGCGGAGCTACAAATGCCTACGTGTCAGCATAGTGGCAGATTCAAAAATAAGACTAATGTCCAGTGCTAATGAGGGAGAGATCATCACAAATGGGTGGGTTTTTTCCCCTCTGATGACACAAAGGGAGAAAGTCAATCAGTGTTTCTACAGGCTGTTTTTATCAAGTGTCATTGTAAAAAATTAAATTTAAACAAAGGTAAAATTGTCCGTAGTGTATGAGTATGAATGAGTGTGTATGGATGTTTCCCAGAGATGGGTTGCAGCTGGAAGGGCATCAGCTGCTTGAAACAAATGCTGGATAAGTTGGCGGTTCATTCCGCTGTGGCGACACCAGATTAATAAAGGGACTAAGCCGAAAAGAAAATGAATGAATGAATGAAATTTAAACATTTCACCATTAAAAGCTGGTTATATTCACAGACTGTTGCCTCACAACTGTGTTAATAGTGATTTTTGCATAATAGGTCCACTTTAAAGTGCCTGTAGCCATTGACATGCATTTACTGAATCACCACAGACCCCGCTTTCAGCTTAAAAATCTTATTTAAAGTTACACTGAAGAAGAAAAGTCACCTACATCTTGGATGTCCTGTGGGCGAGTAAATCAACAGCAGGTTTTATTTATTTTTGAGAGACTTATCTCTATAAAGTGACAAAAGAAGGACTCACAGTAAGAGAGTTATTGGTGTCGGAGATGTTGGCGGTGTCTAGTTTGTAAATAGCCTCTCTGGCCCCAACATACAGCACTCCTGGCCCTTCTTCCAGTAGCAGAGAGCTGTAGTTCAATGCGGCTCCATGGAAATGATTACAACCCAGCAGCCCTGCAAAACAGCGAGAGAGACCCAGTTAGAAAAACGGGGACAAACATGACCAAATCGTGTCAACAACATAGAGACCCACTCGACGCATTATTGGAAATCTTTTAACTGAGATGAATGGCCAGAGAGACCAATCCTTAAATAAACCAATGAATGCACTGAATGGCGACATGACCATGAAAATAAAATAATAAAGCAAAGCTGAGCCTGTGAAAGAAACGTGAGAAGATAAATGGCATGATTTGCACTTAATGTGACCCAGTTTTTGCCTCAATATGAGATCTATCTTTATTGTCAAAAAGAAATGTTTGCCCAATCAAAAGAGGGAAAGAAAAGGTGAAATGGGGGCTGTAAAAGAGCAGCGGATTATGCGCAGTGATAAAGTGTCTCTCTGACATTTTAATGCGCCGTTGACTTAGGTGGTCTGCTTCCTCAAATTAAGGACATAAATTAAACCCAGGCACATACTGAAGGGTAAAGGTTTTGTCTTGCCCATCCACACCACTGCCCGCTGAGATTTTTCTGCCCCATACTGAGAGACGGGTGGGCTATACTGATGAGACTTGGCAGGATTAGGCCACACATCAACCATGGTACCCCGCAAATGCCCTTCCCCTTGCCTCTCAAAACACCATCCCCCGGTGCTAAAGTCTATCAGCAACAAAATACTACAAATCCAGCATCCAATGCAAAAGATTTGGAATCAGGAGTCACAGTATACAGTTGAAGTCACAATTATTAGCACTCCTGACTTATTACCCCCCCTGTATTTTTTTACCCAATTTCTTTTTAACAGAGAGAAGATTTTTTTCAACACATTTGTAAAGATAATAGTTTTAATATCTCATTTCTGATAAATTCTTTTATATTTTTCTAGATTTTTTTAAGATACTAGTCTTCAGCTTAAAGTGACATTGAAAGGCTTAACTAAGTTAATTAGGTTAACTAGGCAAGTTAAGATAATTAGGCAAATTGTTGTGTAACAATGGTTTATTCTGTAGACAATTAAAATAGATATATAGCTCAAAGGGGATAATAATACTGATCTTAAAATGCTTAAAAAATTTAATTGCTTTTATTGTAGCAGAACAAAACAAATCAGACTTTCTTTAGAAGAAAAAATATATTATAGGAATTACTTTTTTAAAAAATGCTCTGTTTATCACCATTTATCATCAAAATATTTTTAAAAAAGAAAGAAAAAAAATCACAGGAAGGCTAATAATTGTGGCTTGAACTGTAAGTGTTTTGTGCCAAATCATTTTTTGCCCATCAGTGTTTGTTTGTAATAATTAAAATGATCATCAAAAAGGCTGTGAAAGAAAACATAAAGTCACATGACAGTAATTGGTCTGTCCAAAACGTCCCCAAGCAACCATATAGCAACTTGCTAAAGAATTTAGAATATCTAACGGTTCATTAGAGCTGGTTTCTTTTTTTTCGTTTTCATGCCTGTAGTGTAACTACTAGTGTACTCTGGTTCCCAAATAAATAACTTTTATGAGTTATGAATTCATATTTTCAATTTAATTAATTGAAGTCATATAATTGATTCTTTTTAGTGAACCACAAGCATGCAGTTTAACCAGTATTGTCCTATTCCTTAATAATTCCTCTGAGCCTATTCATTTTGGAGAATCAAAATCACAGGGATCACTCAGTGTAATCTGATCTCACTGAAGCATACAGAGGAACTAGTGTAGCTCGATTCTTGAACAAATGACTCTTAAGAGTCAGGTGCGTACCAAAAACATACAATTCAACTAATATAGTCCAATTCAGGAACAAATTTTTCAATTCCTGAATTATTGGCTGTTGTGACTTGTTTCTTTTTAGTGAATAGCATAGTTGCAATGCATGTTCTGAATGAATGACTGTGGTTTATTTAGAACGAAAAACCATATACAGAGCAACCAGTGTAGTCAGAATTCTGAATGAATAACAGAGAGTTGTTTCTTTTAAACAAATCAAAGGCAAACTGTGCAATAAGTGTAATCTGATTCTAAATGAATGAGTCATTTGTGAGCATCTTTTTAGCAAACCGAAAGCCTACAGACAAAATGGTGTAGTATACTGTATGTGAAACAAACAAATGACTGTTGTCAGTTGATCTTTTTAGTGAATCCAATGCAAAAAGCATGAAGAGCAACTAGTATCCTGCAATTCCTGATCAAATCACAGCTTTGAGTCGGTTCGTTTTAGTGAATCAAAAGCATGCATTGCAATCAATGTAAACCAATTTCAACAACTTATGTTATTTTGATGTCTAATAATGATGTGAAATGACATTCATACTTTGTTGATTTCAGGTTGTGTTGGAAAGAGACCAAAATCAAACGAAGAGCCAACATCTTAAACCAATGTCATATTGAAGTCAAATACTGACATTTTTTCGTCAGGTGTGGCAACTAAAATCTAATGTCTGATGGACATCATATTGGTAATGTCCACAAAATGTCAAGCTCTTACATCATTAGACATTGAAATTTTGTTGTTTTTGAGTTGCTTTGGAAAGTAACCAATGCAACATTGATGCAATGTTGGACATTGATGTTGGCCTGATGTTGGGTTCTGACATCAATCTGATTTTCATTTCCAAACAAAATGCAAAGTCCCACGACGGTGGGGTACAAAGTCAAACTGACGTCATGTTGACGTCCTGTGCCTGCGGGGAAAAGCCTACATCATACACAAACTGAATCCTGTGAGCTGGTTCCTTTCTGTGAATCAAAAGACATTGCAACTATGATTAAATTTTAGTACTAATGATTCAGTAACTGAATCATTTTGTGATTTGTTTGGGTTGCAGCTCGCTAGGTTACTGATCTCACCGTCCAAAAACATGCAACTTAAGTTTATTGACTAATCCAAATCGCCACCATAGACATTCTCTTAGTAAGTAATTACTTCTTTTAATTTCAGTATTTATTTATCTGTTTATTAGCTACCTGCAGTTCTCGAGATCTACCTGAGCTCAAACTCTCCTCTCACCTTGCAAACAGGAGGGAGCCCTGGGCACGAGGATCTTATAAGCTCAGGGCTCTCTCCTGGGACAGCATGTCAAACAAGCTTTATAATCAATCATCGCCTAAGTGTGAACTCTTGAAAAAACAACAGAAAAAAAACAAGTAACACTAGATGTAAATAAAAACTAATTACAAAAAGAGAAAAAAAAACATACATCATTCTCCATTTCAAAGGAGCTAAAAATACTACGTCCAGCTTAGATACATAATAACAGGTGCCCATCTTTGTTTAAAAATATTTAATTTCAACTGAAGTTGAGCGATCATAAATTCCATTCTATATATGGATTCAAGTTTTTTAATCCACTGTGCTATTGTTGGAGGATGTGGCTTCATCCAATTGATTGTTATAGTCTTTCTTGCACTCAGTAAAAGTATATGTAGTATATACAGTATCTCTGTTTTTTATTACATACATCCTGGGTTATCCCTTCAAGCAGGAAAAACAAGGGAGTAAAAGGTAGATCTAATTGCATCCCCTTGCCAAAATGCAAGTATCTTTGGACAATCCCAAAATATATGTGTGTGATTATACCTACATTTCCGCAACCCCTCCAGCTTTCCTCTGACTTTGGACTGCATATTTTGACACCATCAATGGTGTTCTTTTTGTTTTCCAGTCAAACTCTTTCCAGTTATGGCTATTAATCTCCTATGAGATTCTGAACATGTTTTCCCATATCTCATCCTCAATTTTCTCCTTAATTTTGGATTCCCGTTTTGCCTTAATATAAAGGGTGCTATCTGTTAAATCCAGGATTAGTCTATTATGTGCGATATGTGTCTCTTATGTAGTCCTTTTTGTTTTTTTAATCGATTCTTTTTCAGTGAATCAAACAATTAGTGCTGTCCATTTTCTAAAACAAAACACCAACTTTTTATACTAAAAACAAAATAATTCAAATGTAGCCCACATCTCCACCAAACCCCTCGTGTGAGCCAGTTCATTTTAGCGAATCACGCAAGCACAGCTTACAACACACTGAGATTTATGAGCTAGAATGACAATGAGTGGCATTATAAAGCTTAAAGTCAAGGCCATGAGGATCTAAGCTGTCAATCAAAGAAAGGTCGGAACAGACCTACGGGTTGCCGAGCGCGTGGGAGGCCAGAGGCTAATATTACTTATAACAGGAAAGAAAATATTAAGTTATGCAAACACGATTCAAGACCTCAGGCGAAGTGACGACGTTCTGTGTGTGCAGTTAATATGTGTGTCTCATTGTGTAGATAGAGAAGGATAGTGACTCGAACAAACACAGTGATGAGTGCAGAGCTGACGATAAACGGAGGGATCACACAAAAGCTTGTCCTTGCATGTGCACACACACACACACACACACACACACACACACACACACACACACAC
>CAIGQQ010007205.1:5542630-5568628 GCA_903798035.1 Danio albolineatus | reverse complement strand
ATAGATAGATAGATAGATAGATAGATAGATAGATAGATAGATAGATATTGAGTTTGAAATCGTCCACTGCGGTATTTTAAAGGACACTTCTGGCACTCATTCCCAGTCACCTTCACCTGCGTTGAGATCCCAGCAAGCTCCGCATACATTACAATAGATTATGCGCAAAGATACCAACCAAAAACTACACAGATGTATCATGCAAAATAAGACAGATATATGGTAACTCTGTAGTTACGTTACCTGAGTGTTTCAGATGAAAAAAGTAAGCATCAGTCACCCTGTGTTTCCGTAGATTCCCTGTTGTGCTGCTAATGATGCCTCCGCTTCAGTGATCTCACTGAGTACTGCGCTGCACGCACATGCGGCTCCTCAGAACAGTCTCAGGTGAAGCCAAGCCACGCCTCTCTGCGTAATATTCATGAGCGGCCACGCCCCCGCCGTGTTCTGTCGCAGTATCGGTATATATTTACTGCGATTTCATATTTATTAAAGTTTTTTAGAGGTTGCATTGGGGTTGTGCGTTCATAGAGCTGAGGGTTAAATGAGCGACTGTTGTGACAAGGATGCAGTCGCTTCATTTGTATTGGTTGCCATCTAGAGGTTAGCATTAAAAATGCAACATGTAGGGGACACCGGGGAATGGAAAGGGGGGAAGTGGGAAATTGTTTTTTAATATCTATTTAAAAAATCTAATATGAACAATATTAATATATATTAATATGAACTAATATGAAGACCTAGTTAACAGGCTACTGTTGATAATTAAAATTATTAATGAGTCTAAAATATTATTTGTTAGTTCTACTTGCTATAAACTTATTTAAAATGTATTTACTCATTTGTTTTAATAATGTTTTATTACATATTTGTCCGATTTGTGTTTTTTGTTTGTCTTAATGATTTTTATTGATTCGTTTTTGTTTTTTTTATGATTTTTATTTAATTATTTATTTATTTCTGATGTTTTAGTGATTTCATTTATTAATAACATTATTTATGTGTTTATTTTAATACATTTTTGGATCATTAACTAGATTTAATCTTATTTATTATTATCTTTTTTTGTATTATTTAGCTACTTTCATAACAGTATGTTATTTTTATCTAAATGTCATAATTTATTTGTTTCTTTTAAAGTAACATGTTGATTTGTTGAGATTAATAAATAATTTTATATAATATGTCTCTTTTAAACATCAGATTAAAACATTAAAACATACAAGTTGTTCAATTTTATTTACTTTATCCCAGTTTGAAGACTACTGCATTAAATATGATAAAGTATTAAAAATAAATCACTATTAATTTATTTTTAATTAATACATTTCTATAAATAACTATAAATTACTAAAAAGGAATATACTAAACAAACAACTAAATATTTTAATCTGTGACTGTGAGAGTTGCCACTTGCTCACGTCTCCATTTTTGAAGAAAACGTGTCAATTAAGAGTGGAATGATGAATTATGTCATTTGTCACATTAAAAACTGTACCCCAGCTTAAAACGTGCAGTTTATGATCACGACAATACAGTGTCTGCGCGCGCGCCCGCCTGTTTGTGTGTATGAGCCTGAACGCGCACAGATGGCAGCGAGGAGGAGGGAAGACTCGTGACGTCACGGGCTTCCTCGTCCAACACATGACATGTTTCGATACAACCGTGAATCCTAGAAACGTTGATTGATCATCAGGTGACCGCCGCTTTGACACCAGCTCCACATGGTAAGTGTTTTAACAGTCTAAAATTATAAAGCCACGGAATCTACTGATAGTATTGTGTTTCTATTGAGAGTAATCAGCTGGTTAAGTGTGTCTGTCTGTCTGCTGGCTGTGACTTGGTCCACGTCGCATTGCTTGATTTGAAAGCGGATAGCCTGCTAGCAAGCAAGCTTAACTCACCACAGGATTAGTAGTAGTTAAAGGGTTACGGTAGGCTTAAATTGGCACGGGTCACACTCGTTGTTTGATGAGATATGGGTTAGTTTTCTTTTACCATAATGTAATTCATCTGGTTAGATTTAAATACCCGGGATCATGTTGTTGAGTTACTACGAGTTAAGTCGCTAATGTGAGCGGCTAGCATAGATCTAATAGAAAAACATGGTATTACTATGTCAGTGAGAATGTAGCAATTTATCAAAATCACGAGGAAATATTCGAGTTTGTTCATAAACGATTGTGTTTACGAGATTATTCAATGTAATATTAAAACGTTATCGTCGAGTTATAACGTTTGAAGTTATTCTGGGAGTGTCATTTCTCCTTTAACGGTTCTGTGTTTGGATGTTTTAAATAAGTGGGATTTGATAATGTTATATTTATTTATTTATAGAGATCTGAATTATATTCACAGGTGTCAGATTTGTTATACTTGTTTAATGAGACTTTAGTGGGGGTTTTTTAATTAGAAGCTGATTGAGCACTTGTTTAGATGCAGAAGTGGTGTGTTATGTCAAAAAGTGTTTTATCAGTGTAAAAGACTGGAACACAATTTATTAACAGATGCGATGAAAAAAACTTTTGCAGCTTATGTGAGAAAATTGAGGTAAAGTTAGATTTATGTACACTCATTTGGACTTTCATAAAGGTATACTTTGCAAATCCTAAATCATATCAGCAGCCGATGGCTATCAAAGTAAAACCTAGTTCACAGTCAAATACATTGTTGTTTTCAAGTCATACTTTCATGTGAATTTAGACTGAATATTCAAAGTACCATGGAAAACAATATAGGGACTGTTTCACAAGTTTTTACTGAATGAATGTGCGAAACATAAAACCAACTTTACATCTATTAAGAAGGAAAGAAGGTCATTATGTTGGTGTCATTTTACCTATCTAAGTTATGGGAATTTATAAAAATATGAGAATTTTAATATATACTGAAATATGTCATCATATATATTTTATTGTATTTTAAATAATAGCAATTGTATTTCTGACAAATCTAGGTTTGAATAATAGTCGCATATAAAGATTTTAAATGACATTATTTGTTTTTGGTGTGGGGTTCCACTGTGATCCTTAAATACAGTCTTTAAATTGTCATCAGATGTTTAGTTCCGAATATGCCTAACATTATGGTATGAAATAGCTGTTAATCTTATAATAAAAATAGCTATTAATCTTTGCTTGCAAAAATAAGCAGGACACTGGACACAGAATGAAATGAAAGCTATATTACTGTTTTATAATATATGTATAATTTATAAATCATTATTGTTAATATTTAAAGACAACTAACCATTTTTTAAATAAATGCATTTTCCTCAGTTCTAAAAAAATTATTGTGACTATGAATTAATAAATACACATAAAAAGAATTTACATGCAATATTGAAGTCAAGAACAGCCATAAGACCTCTTGGCTTTTGTAAGAAGTCCTGCTCTACCCTACTAATCATTCTAAATTGCCTAGGAAATATAACATTGACATGCTGAATGAATGCAATTATTTAAAGACAAAGAGAGTCGTCTGGAAAGCAGCTGTTTGACTGCAGGTTTACGGTGTAGCATTTGAGTAATAAGGGTGTGAACGTTTGATGTTTTGATCAAATCAAAGATTCTTCCGTATGTACAGGAAAATAGTTCCTGCGCATCCTGCTGCTCTGAGAACAGACACAGGTGGGTAACCTGTCACTGTAACACAACTCTGCCAAAAATGCTGGTGTTTTACTCTATGGCACTTGATCTCTTGTTGGATCAAAGATTGCTGAATCGTTATCTGTGAAGCAGCCACCTGTCCTTCAGGAAGGGAGATGAGAATCACTGTGTGTAACATGATCCACTGAAGTGCGTTTTGCTTCACTTCGTAGATCAGATGGAAATCAGGCCGGGACTAACAAGTTCACTCATATGTTTAGGGCGGTTTGACTTAGCAGAACTGTAATTCATTGTTCCCTCGAAGAGCTGGGGAGCAAGGTTATTTTAAACTGCTATTTTCAAAGACTTGTGTGTGCTTGCAGGGCATGTGAATGAACATCAGACATGTTGCCTACTGGTATCCACAAAGTATGTTAATTAGCTTTTTTGTGGTGCCAGGTTGAGGATATTTGCGAAAGGTTGTCACGGATCTATCCAAGAGAAATAAAAGATTCAGTGTGCGTAACGAAGTTCACAAGACTCTATATAACAATGACGTCCACTCCACCCTGCAGTTGGGAGCTGTTCAATATTTGATAGCAAATGCAGACCTCGGCCTACAGTAATTCTGCTCGGGTTACAGCTCTCATCAGACCCCTGAGAAATCTCTGGACCGAATAACAGTGTTTGTTATTGTCGACTTTGAAGCTGGGATGAGATCATGCGGCTCATTAAAATCTAAGGTTCATGTGCAATTACACTTCTCACTGGGAATTGTCATGATTTTTTTTTTCTTGATGGAAATGGTTTTACAGGCAGAGTGTGAAGGTGTGACTGAGGAACTGCTCACATGACATGCTGTATAGTCCAGGCTGTTTTTGTTATTATGGAAAACTGGTTCTTTCTGTCCCCGTTTCTTTATTGGACACTGTGCAGACATAAAAAAAGGCATTTTTAAAAGGGATAATTCAGATTAAAATGCTGTTATTTCAAGGCTGTCCATGGTGACTTTTTTTTATTATTATCTGAAACTTGCATTTGATTTCAATTTTAAATTCAAGTACACTGCTAGGAGCACTTTGAGAGTCAAACAGAAATTGATCCAGGCAGATCTAAATGAATACACATGGCTCCTGACAATACATTGAGGTCTTATGAAATGAAATGATTGTTCCTGCAAGAAGCTGAACATTTACAATATTATTACCTGTAATCCACCACCCACAACAGTCCACTTAAGTGCATCCATAATAGGTTATAGTCTTCATTTTATAGGTTGTAGCATCCAGGATAAGCGAATGTCTGTCTCTGTTCTCAGTTATAAGCAAACGGCATCAGCTTGGCTGAAAAGTAAAATTATTTCAAATAAACTACCAGGACTCAAATGACTGTACCAGACAGAATCAGAATGCAGTTGATTTTGGTGCTTAAATAGTTAATTCAGTTGTTCTGTCTATCTGTCTTTCTTTCTGTCGTTCCATCTATCAATCTATCGTTCTGTCGTTCCATCTATCTATCATTCTGTATATCTACTGTTCTATCTATATCGATCATTCTATCTATCATTCTGTCATTCTATCGTTCTATTTATTGTTCTATCATTCTTTTTATTGATCCATCCATCCTGTCGTTCTGACTATTGTTCTATCTATCTATCGTTCTATCTATCTATCGTTCTATCTATCTATCGTTCTATCTATCAAATCTATCGTTCTATCTATTGTTCTGTTGTTCTATCATTCTTTTTATTGATCTATCCATCCATCCATCGTTCTGTCATTCTATCATTCTTTCGTTCTATCTATAGTTCTGTCATTCTGTCATTCTAACTGTCTTTCTAACATTCTGTCATTCTGTCGTCCTATCTATTGTTCTATCATTCTTTTATTGATCCGTCCATCTATCTATCTATCTATCTATCTATCTATCTATCTATCTATCTATCTATCTATCTATCTATCTATCTATCTATCTATCTGTTTCTATCTGTTTTTATCGTTTAGTCATTCTGTAGTTCTATCTATCGTTCTGTCATTCTATCGTTCTATTTATTGTTCTATCTTTCTTTTTATTTATCCATCCATCATTCTGTCGTTCTGACTATATTGTTCTATCTATCGTTCTATTATTCTATCTATTGTTCTCTCTATTGTTCTATCATTCTGTCTATTGTTCTATCATTCTTTTTATTGATCTATCCATCGTTCTGTCATTCTATCATTCTGTCGTTCTATCTGTCTATCGTTCTATCCATTGTTCTGTCATTCTGTCGTTCTATCTGTCTTTCTCTCTAACATTCTGTCATTCTGTCCTCCTATCTATTGTTCTATCATTCATTTATTGATCTATCCATTGTTCTATCCATCCATCCATCTATCGTTCTATCTATCGTTCTGTCATTCTATCATTCTCATCTCAAAATTACTTATAAAATAACCACAGTTTGTTTGACTAACCTTGTTAATACTGTGACTGTTGAATTTTTCCCCCAGCTTCCCCCTTGCATTTTATTATTTTACTCAGAAGGAAGTTTCCATCTTGTCTGGCATAATCCGTTTTTTCCAGATTCATATCTGGCAAAGTGCTGAATCATTAAAAGAGCTCAAGTCCCTGATAATGTATTACAGATGCTCAGTTTTCTCATTGGCTTGGCCATTGCCCAATTGCACTCTCTCAATCTAATTTAAGTAATGATAATTTCCAGACCAAAAACAGACGGCAGACATTACCCAGCTTCATATTTTAGAGAATAATAGACTGTGAGGTTTTGAATAAGTTGGTGTGTGTGTGTTTGCAGGGGTGGATAAAGCGATGACCGCACCCCACTCGGCCTGTGGGACGTGTAGAGCTGCGTGGGCCAGAAGAGTGGAGAGAAGTAGCGAAGGATGGGACGGAGGGTATGGGGCCTCTGCCAGGGCATACCAACAGCTGTGCTTTATGGCTCCCTAGCTCTGTTTGTCTCCATTCTCCACAACGTCTTCTTACTGTATTACGTGGACACCTTTGTGTCTGTTTACAAGATTGACAAGTTGTCATTTTGGGTTGGAGAGGTAGGTTGGTTACCATCTGTCATTATATTTTAATTGGCGCAAATGTTATTAACTGTTTTGGGTAACGTTTTATAATAACTACACACTATGAATCATTTATTTATCATAGCATTAGCAAATAGTTATTTCATTATTTGTTAAGCATTAACTCTACATTAATAGACATTAGTAAGAAGTTTATAAATACATCTACAAATAATATATAATGTGCTTAGTGATTGTGTTTTCATGCTTTGTTTATGATTCATTTTTCATTACTTAAGTATTGCATTATTTACCAGTTATTTAAGAATAGTTGGTGTTTTTAAGATCATTCAGAATGCATAAGTAAATGATTAATAAACTATTCAAATTAACACATATATATATATATATATATATATATATATATATATATATATAATAGTTATGTTAATAAATGTTTCATTAACTCCACTTCATCCAGTTTTGTGATTGTCTCTAAGGTGAGGACTATTTATGCTTTGTAAATTCCTATATAACAATGTTTTCTTATTTTAAAATGTCAACGTAGTTACAGTTTATTAATATATAATTTATATACTCAAAATAACAAATGTATTCCACAAACGTGCTGTCTATAAATTAATCTAAGCATCTGAAAACTTGCCATTATTTTGGATATTCTGATTGAACACTTTTATTTTTTATTTGAAAGAGATCTCATCAGTACTTTTACAGAATAGTCTAACACATACACTTTGTTAATCCAGAGACAAGAATTTCTATGTGGTGTGAATTGTTTTTATGGGTGAGAACCTACACTAGTTGTGTTGCGGGAGTTTTTAAGCACCTATGACTAATGGCTAGGGCCAGACGTAATCTGCTGACATTTTTTGCTTATATTTTGTTAAAAATCTGCGGATTTATGCGGAATGATCCGGATATGATGCGGATATGATGGTATCATAACTAAAACCTTAATATATGAAATAAAAAGTAAAACCTTTTTAACGTTTATTTAATGTTTACAATGCGAATCCAGTTAGATCCACTTTATTTGGTAAACAAAGCAAATCTCTCATATAAAATCTTAATCCTACTAAAAGACAGAAAAATGTACTTTACAAACTGTATTGTAAATAAATCATTTGAATATTTACATATTACTCAATATTATTACTAAAATGAATTTGAAAACTGAATAAATATACATTTACACAAGTAAATATACAGAATCAATGATCGGCTAGAAATCTACAGAATTCTGCGCGTGCAGATTCCGTGTGGCCCTACTAATGGCCTTTGGAAATGGCTGTGATTGGCTCTAACCATCAGTGCTGTTCACCGAGCAGTGACGCAGACACTGAAGAACAATGTTGATAGCGCTGGATATGAACATGGAGTATTTCTACTGAAAGGACTATTTAACCAAAAAAGAGCATTTCTGTTTTAATTAATATGAATAATGGAAAATAGAGTATTATTATTATTATTATTATTAGACTAAGTCTGTTTTTCATACAAGAAAAGGAGATGATTATTTGTACAAAAAAAGAGTTATTTCAGGTGTATTGTTTTTCAACTAAAACTGAAAGCTTTATGCATTTTAGTTGTTGATTTACATCACAACAATGTTTTGGGGTCTTGAAAATGCAGTTTTAAAAATGACATTATTATTTTAAATCTTTGTAAACAACAAAAACATGAATTTGGGAAATATCATTACATAATTACACAGTCCACAGCCATTCACAGTACTTAAAGTTTGGCCAACAGAAATGGCTGTGAATGGCTCTAACCATCAGCACTGTTCAACTGGCTACTAGTTCACTGGCTACTTTGAAGCCACTTGAATCATTGTACAAACAAGCCTTGAAAGCAAGTGAAAGCTGCTAGGGAATGGAACTCTTCTTTTCAGTTTCATGTTAAAAATTGGTTATTGACAAATCAGCATTGTCAGCATTAGTACTGTACTTCTTGACACTTTTTTGTACTGTTTATTCGTGGCTTTTGTCTTCTTCTGCTGCCATCAATCTGTTTCTATTTTTTACTCTTTTTACTGTATTTTATATATGATAATGTATTCTATGTTATTATGTTGTCTATGAAAGTGGTGTTAGTGAGGCCAGCAGGGGGCGCTCAACCTGCGGTCTGTGTGGGTCCAATGCCCCAGTAAAAGTGAAGGGGACACTATACTGTCAGTGGGCGCCGTCTTTCGGATGAGACGTTAAACCGAGGTCCTGACTCTCTGTGGTCATTAAAAATCCCATGGCACTTCTCGTAAAGAGTAGTGGTGTAACCCCGGTGTCCTGGCTAAAGTCCCTCAATCGGCCCTTACGATCATGGCCTCCCAATCATCCCCTTCCACCGAATTGGCTCTATCACTGTCTGTCCACTCCACCTATAGCTGGTGTGTGGTGAGCGCACTGGCGCCGTTGTCCTGTGGCTGCCGTCGCATCATCCAAGTGGATGCTGCACACTGGGAGACCCCACTCATAAATGTGAAGCGCTTTGGGTGTATGGCCATACACAATAAATGCGCTATATAAATACACATTACATTACATTACATGCTTCTATTTTAGATGTGACTTTTTTAACATTCTGTTAGGGGTCAACAGATGAAAAATAGCCATTCTTGGCTAATTCTGGCACATTTAACAGTAATTTTTATTAATGTGCATTGACCCTGTAAACAAATAAACTAAACTAAAAAAAACAAAAAAACAAGCAGTGACGTGGTCACTAAGAAACATTCACATCTTATCTGTCAGCTGATCCTCTGAAAAGATTTGGTGGAGAAAACTCGCTCTTACGAGTATTGCTGTAACAGCCGAGAGAGGAGAGAAAACGTTACCTCACCACATGAAATAAATGATGTCAGTATGTAATAACCAGTTGTAATCTGTTACTGAGCCGATAATGAATTGTTTACCTCTGCATTGTGGTGCATCAAAGAAACAAGTTTGACACCAAAAAACAAAGTTGAACAAAGTGTTTACTTGTACTCTGAATGGCAGTATGCAGATATATTTTGATTCATTCTTTACATTCTTTTCTTTCTTAATAGACTGTGTTTCTAATATGGAACAGCCTGAACGACCCTCTCTTTGGCTGGCTGAGTGACCGCTCCTTCCTGAGCTCTCCTCAGTAAGTCTCATTTTGAACATAAAATCCACATTTCCATATGATGAGCACATCTCTCATTCATCTCTCTATCTGTTTTTCAGCTCTGGCTCCCAGATCACATCCCCTGAGGTTGTTCTGAAGCGGCTGCAGGCTCTGTCCCGCAGCGGGCCTCTCTTCGCCATCTCGTTTCTGGCCTTCTGGGTGGCTTGGACCTGGCCTGGCCTGCAGTTCCTCGTTTGCCTGTGCCTTTACGATGGCTTCCTCACGGTGGTCGACCTCAACCACAACGCCCTCCTGGCCGACCTGGCGGTGTCCGCACACGACCGCACGCGTCTCAACTTCCACACCTCCTTATTCAGCGCCATCGGCTCCGTGTCCGTCTTCCTCTCGTACTCCTTCTGGAACAAGGAAGACTTCTACTCCTTCAGGATATTCTGCGTGACTCTAGCCGCTCTTTCCATGCTTGGCTTCTTCGTTGTTTCGCGTCTTCTGCAGCACCGGTTTCAAAGCGAAGTCCAGCCACGCAAGACCGAGAGCCAGCCACTCACTGAGTAAGAGGGGGCTAAATGTTACTTGTCATTTAGCGGGTACTTTTCATTCAAAGCAATTTACACCACACTAATTGCACAGCCGGTCCCCGTGGAGCTGCCTGGGGTTAAACTGTCTCACTCAGGGGAGAAATGGTGATAGCGCTGGATATGAACATCAAGCATTTGCATTACTGAAAAGATTAGATATATATTTTTATAACTTTCTTTATTTTTTTCAAATATAATGACTAAAATTGTGATAAAATAATAATAAATTTTCATATATCGCCATTAAAATTAAATCCTCAAAGCACTTTACAAAAAAAAGATACAAATATGAAATCAGTTTAAAGTAACAATAAGATTGAAATATTCAAAATTAATAATTCATTATAGATAAAACATTCAAACATCTAGAAAACTTTGGTCCAACAAACATTTCCACAACAATTAAGAATAAAAGATGCAATATACAAACAATACACATGAAAGTAAAATAATAATAGATAAATACAATAAGTAAACATTCATTCATTTACTTTTCAACTTAGTCCCTTAATTAATCTGGGGTCACCACAGCGGAATGAACTGCCAATTTATCCAGCATATGTTTTACATGGGGGATGCCCTTCCAGCTGCAGCCCATCACTGGGAAACACCCATACAGTTTCATTCACACACATACACTACGGACAATTTAGCTTACCCAATTCACCTATAGCGCATGTCTTTGGACTATGGGGGAAACTGGAGCACGTGGAGGAAACCCACGCAAACACGGGGAGAACATGCAAACTCCACAAGCTCAAACCAGCGATCTTCTTGCTGTGAGGCGACAGCTGTACCCACTGCGCCACTCTAAAAGTAAACAATAAAAAATTAAATGGATAAATAAATGCAAAAAAGTATTAATAAAAAAATTAAATGAAATTAAAAAATAAAGTCAAAATACTTTACTGAAAGGATTATTTGACCAAAAATTAGCATTTCTGTTGCACTTAATGGCGGCACAGTGTCCCTGCTGGGCCAGTCTGTGTGGAGTTTGCATGTTCTCCTGTGTTTGTGTGGGTTTCCTCCGTGTGCTTTGGTTTCCCCCACAGTCAAAACACATGAAGTACAGGTGAAGTGAATAACTAAACTGACCATAGTGTATGAGAGCGAGATGGATTTATGGGTGTTTCCCAGTAATGGATTGTGAAGAAAGAGCTAATGTCGATGGCTGCGTCTGAAATTGCCTACTACTCAGTAGTTACTGCATTTGAATTTAAATGTACTACTCAGTGGGTAGAAAAGTAAGTTCTAAACCTTAGGAATGTGAGCAGTATAAATAGAACTTGGACTACATGCACCATTTTGTCATAACCACGTGACCCACCCGTGTCAGTTGCGTTGCTTTACTCCCATTCATGAATTCTCTCATGGTGGATCATGGGATAGCATAGCATGCATCGGATGCTTACTTTAGAATATTTCCAGATGTATTAAGTCATCCTGGTACTTGCTGGTACATCCACTTTCATGCTATATAAAGAAAGTGTTAAGTATTTTTTTTTTTCCTTACCAGTGACTTCTTATCAAGCATCAACGTATCAAAAATTGTATGTTTGTTAATTAAAGGCAAAAAGTTGCACCGTTTAACAATACGGAAATACAAAATAACAGTACGTTTATTACATTTCATTTCATTTTATACTTTAATTTAAATGCTTAATTTTTATATTTAGTTTTTTAAGCTGTATATTTTCTAATGAGGAATGAAAGCTCTGTTCTCTCCCTCATTAATTCCACCCACGCAGTCTTGCTCAAGTTGCGAGTTTTTATAAAATGTTGGCATAAGTGTTGGATAATGGATGCTACTGTTCTAAATAGTTAAATGTGTTTTAATCATCTATATAATAATTTTTTGCTATGCATTAACAAAGATAATAAGCTTAGGTGCAAGCTAGTGAAAGTTGCCAGGTAACGTAGAAAGTATTGATATAGAAGCTCAGCCAATCAGAGTTTGACTCAGGTTTTCATAAAATTATATACAGCTGAAGTCTGTATTAGCTCTCCTGTTTTTTGGTCTTTTTCAAATATTTCCCAAATGATGTTTCACAGAGCAAGGAATTTTTCATGGTATTTCCTATAATGTTTGTACTTCTGGAGAAAGTATTATTTGTTTTATTTTGGCTAGAATAAATGCAGATTTTTATTTTCTAAGGTCAGTATTATTGGCCTCTATAAGCATATTTTTTTCTGATT
This sequence comes from Danio albolineatus, assembly GCA_903798035.1. Lineage (NCBI taxonomy): Eukaryota > Metazoa > Chordata > Actinopteri > Cypriniformes > Danionidae > Danio > Danio albolineatus. The sequence continues at coordinate 5,556,127 of CAIGQQ010007205.1, read as the reverse complement.
GTCTGCAGAACAAACCATCGTTATACAATGACTTGCCTAATTAAGCTAATTAATCTAGTTAAGCCTTGAATGTCACTTTAAGCTAAATGCTAGTATCTTGAAAAATATTTAGTGAAATATTATGTACTGACATCATGACAAAGACAAAGAAATCAGTTATTAGAAATTAGTCATTAAAACTATTATGTTTAGAAAGACTTTAACTGTGTATATTTTTATTAGATGAATTTGTCCCTAACCTTGTTTTTTTCCCCTTGTGTCTTTGTTGCCTTCTGTTGGGTTGTCAATCCTCTTTGACATTTGTACAGACTGAGTGTCGGTCAAGCTCCTTTTACCTCAGCTGAGAAGCCGGTCACTCTCGGCGAGTATTTAAAGCAGCTGTCACGCCACAAGAACTTCATGTGGTTTGTCTCCATGAACCTTGTACAGGTAATTATGAGTCCAAATGTGACACAAAGTAGAAGTACACTCATTCAACTGGAGAACCTATCATTATATATAATTTTTTTTTTCCTCTAACTGCAGGTATTCCACTGCCATTTCAACAACAATTTCTTCCCTCTTTTTCTGGAGCACCTCCTGTCAGACCAAATCTCTGCCTCTACCGGGTCCTTCCTGCTGGGTAAGACAGAAAGGAATCATTTATTTACATAGCTATTTTGGTTTCACTGTAATTTGATGGTTTCCCAACTACCTGCATGATATGTATCTTTGCACATATGTTTTTTACTAACCCTAAGCCTAGACTAATACTCTAATACAGAGTAAGTACTGCATTTAAATGATATTTAAGCAACACGTTGGTGTTATTTTAGTAATAGTCAACAGAATGTGTAAAGGCTTGGATCGAAGAATGAGCTGAGGCTGTGTCATTTTTACCAAATTCAGACATAATTAAGTTTGTTTGGAGAGATTGGGGCAAACTACCCAGAAATGTATACTAGTAAATATCTTTGAACTACCATTTCTCAGTGGTGATAATAAAATAAATAGGCTGTTTTTCAATATGCGTTCTTGCATCCTTGTGTTCTCGTATAACGTGATAAGTTCAGTTCCAAAACTCAAAAACTCAAGAACAGAGGACGCATTAAAGTTTGCCCATGTGTTCATGATATCGAGAATGCAATGATGCACACTTGAGCGAAAATTTGCTCAAAGTCCCAGAAGTTACCGTGGCTGAATAAAGGAGGTGGGATGCGCAGCATTCTATACCTATTTATTATTAAAATTGATATATAACGTCTTTGTCTCAGGAGTTTCCCTAAACGAGATGGTGAAAGTAGACATTAACATATAAACTAATTAAATAATAAAGGCATAAACACATTATGGGTGTTTATTTGCTGAAATGTAATAATAATAATAATTCCTTACATTTATATAGCGCTTTTCTAGACACTCAAAGCGCTTGTGTATTAAAATTAGTTAAAATTTCCTGTAATGTTTAAATTTCCATATGTGAAGGTCATGTGACCATCAGGAAGATTGCAGCATCTCATTTCTCACTGGACGCGTTCCCTGTTCTCACGGTCTCCCGAGTTCATTCCTCCGAGGTGACCTGGCGTGACTGCTCCCCACGAGAACGCAAGTCCATGCTCTGTGTTCCTGGAATTGAGAAACAGCCTATTATTTATTTATTTAGATTATTTAAATATGGCTTCTACATGATGTGACGCATTGCACACCACAGATGTAAGGAAATGAGAAACAATGGGCTGTTAGTGTGGTTTTCCAGTGTAGAAAAAGAGGGCATATAAATTGCAGTTCGTAAATGGTTTTGAAAAAAAAAATGTTTCTTTCTTGTTTTTTTTTTACTGTTAAGATTTTAAAATAAAACCAATTGTCAGCTTTGTTTAGCTTTTGTTCTTGTAATCAGACTTAGAAAATTAATATAAAAATGTATCATTAATATAAATCAGCCTTTATATCAGTTATAGGCTTCTAAATATCAATAATTATCAGTATTGGACAAAAACAAATACCTTATTGGTCATTGCTGATTTCCTCTGGTCAGTCTGTTGACATCTGTGAGAAAAAATATAAACAGTAGCTTGGTTTCCATCACCCTTTGTTATTGCACATTTTTAAGTATCGCATGAAAAACTAACGATGGAAAGTTACATTTTGAATAAAGATTTTGATGCATCCTTTAGGTGGTTTTGGACAAAAAATGGTTAATGAGAATAACGGCAGATGAAAATACATTTACTGAATAAACTCTGATGTAGAAAACTTTACAATGACGTTACTAATCAGCCATCTCAATTATCCTTGCCTTGTTTAATGTTTGTTACTAGGTTAGCAATACTACTGTCAGCCACTCCAACAACTTGATAGAAATGCACTTTATTTGCATTTGTTATTATGATTATTATTATTAATAATTATTTTATTTATTTATTTTTCCATACTTTGAAAAGATTTGCTTTACTTTGGAGGGAAACACAGCTAGCAAAAGCTAGTTTGTAGAAGAAATTAAAGTGTAACTGCCGTCACAGCTTGTGCAAAATCCACATTAGTTATCTACAAAAAAGAAATACACTGTGATAGTATTAGCTTATTTTGATATTGAAAGAAGAACGAGCAGCACATAGTTATCTAAGCCATGTGATGCTCTTGTAATTTTGGACATTTTTATTTACCACTTGATGATAAATTAAAAACCTTAACCTCAAGTATAATGAAGCATTAAAGAGGACCATCAGAATACGGTGTTACCATCATGTATAAATATGACTAATTCTCTGTTTTTGTGTGACACAGGAATTTCTTACATTGCACCTCATCTGAACAATCTCTACTTTTTGACGCTGTGCCAAAGACTGGGTGTTTACCAGGTTGTTCGCGGTCTCTTCATGCTGAAGCTAGCTCTCAGCGCTGCCATGCTTTTAGCTGGGGCCGACCAGATCTACTTGCTCTGCATCTTTATTGCTAGGTAAGAAATGGGTCAGACTATATGTGACATGCAATTCATAATGTGAAGATTAGGTTATTTAAGAAATGGGTCAGACTATATGTAATATACAATTCATAATGTTAAGACTATGTTATGTAAGAAATAGGTCCGACTATATGTGATATGCAATTCATAATATTAAGATTAGGTAACTAGTAGACCCACATGGAATTTGTGCATGCATTTGATGTGCATTCATCAGATTTTTAGCCCATCATTTAGTCAATGTAATTACTATTTTAAATGTGTGTAAATTTATATTTATTCTGTACATGTGTTTGTCTTTTGAATGTTTTTCTAGTTTTTGATTGTGTTGTTTGTGTCTTCTTAGTAATCGTGTGTTCACCGAGGGCACTTGTAAGCTTCTGAATCTGGTGATCACAGATCTGGTGGACGAGGATTTTGTGATGAACCGCAGACAGCAGGCAGCTTCTGCTCTTCTCTTTGGTATGGTTGCCTTGGTAACCAAGCCTGGCCAGACCTTTGCCCCTCTAATTGGTACCTGGCTGCTGTGTCTCTATACAGGTGTGTGTGAATAAACGTGCATTGCAAGTAACATTCACATCGAAATCATTTCCAATCAGTTATTTAGCAGATGGTGGAACTAAAGTGGGTTGTAAATGCGCAAACAAGAGTGTTTCTCATGCAGGAAGAACTATGAAGAATCTTTCCTTCTCATTTCACTAAACGCTTTATGTTTTAATATGTGTAGCTGCAGTACAGTTAGCTGTATTTTAAAAAGTGTCTGAATTTTAATGAACATAGTGGAATTTCTTCATATGTATATTAGTATAAACCCATTCTTTCTTATTAGAGAAAGAGGTTTGTTTATTTTGTAATTACAATACTGTTAAAATGTTAGTTGGAACTTTTATAGGCATAACTCTTATGCTCCTCATGCCTATGGCTTTGTGATCTTTGATGCATTTTTCAGGATTTTTCCTTATAAATGTCTTTATTGTCATTTTTGATCATATTAGTATTATATTTCAATATTTCTTTTACAATTTCTCAGAGATTTTTCAGCATCATACCTGATGATAACTACCATAACATTGTTCATACCAGCAAATCTACGTAACTAAAATTATATAATATTAAATTATTTGACCCGCAGTCCTCAAAAGTAAAAAAAAAAAAAACGTATTGTTTTTTGCTCCACAGCAAAATATTAAATATTTTATTAGCTTTCAAAATATTTTAAATTTAAAGTTGCATTTTTAACGTTTTAAAGCCTTGCCATCACTAATGGAAGCCTGTTAACAAAGAATGAATGGCTTTTACTTAATACTTTGAATATTTTCTCTTTTAGTTTGAATGCATTTCTGTGGTTTGCACTTTTGTCCTGAAGGCCCTGAGAGTAACTCATTTTTGTACCTAATGAAAAATTGATTTGTAGAAAGAAATGAGTGTGCCTATCTATTAAAGGATCAATAAAAACCAACCTTAGTATAAACTTTAATAATGTTTGCATAAATGCACCCAATATTAGCACAGAAATGTAAGGATGCACAACAGGTAAATAATTCAACTTTTAAATGTTTTTACTAGTTTGACCTTTTAGAATAATTTAAAGGGTTAGTTCACTCAAAATTACAAATTACTCCATGGTTTACTCGAGGCATACTATGTGTATGACATTCTTCTTTCACTCAAATCCAATTAGAGTAATTAATAATTATCTGGCCTTCTCAAGCTCTACAATGGTAGAAGTCGCACATCATGATTTTGCCAAGTACGATGCAATCCTAGATTAACATCTATGTTGATCCTGGAACATTTTTTTTTAAAGTGTTTTTATTAGTTTTACATTTTTCAATAATTACCAAACAACACAACAATAATAAAAAATACAAGGAATAAGCAGGATAATACAAAGAAAATAATGCTAATGATAATTGAAACAAAGAAAAATAGATCATTAAAAAAACAATTATAATAAATAAATAAAAAAAATTCAGCTATTATTAAAAAACAATTAGGGCATATAAACGGTTTTAATGAAAGTACAAAGAGACAGTCAATAAGGGTAGTGAGCATATTAAGCATTACACTGCTGCTTAGAATCGGCATTATATTGGTCCAGGTGATCAAGAAGTATTGCCATATATTGTAAAACTTAGCTAGATTACCAATAACTCTGTAACGGATTCTTTCCATGTGCAATATTTCAGTGAGACAAGTTAACCATGTCTTAAATTGAGGAACAGAACCTGAATTCCAGTTTTAGAATGACACTCTTAGCAATAATCATTCCATAAATTATGGTGCTTAGTGTGGACGCATTATGATCCAGCAGAGAACTAAAGTACCCAAATAGAGCAATTTCTGGGTCGGATGTAAAGGTGAAACCATACATATCGGAAAACCATTTAAATATGTCACACCAGAAATCATTAAGTTTTGGGCAAGTCCAAAAGAGGTGGGTCAGGGAGCCTCCATTTGACTTACACTGGTCACATCTAGGGGAAATGGTAGGAAAAATTCTGTGTAATTTAGATTTTGAGTAGTGAAGTCTATGCATTACTTTGAATTAACTGAATGCCTGGAATTAATAGAACAAGATCGAATTTTACTGAGGCTTTCCACCCATGTATCGATCTGTATGCCAAGTTCCTCTTCCCAAGCATTCTTCAAATGAACAGTAGAGTAGCTCAGTCCTTGAGAAAACACGTATACAAAATCTGAAATCAAATGTTTGGAGCCAGGTGAGCCTTTCTTCTGGCAGCGATTCAAAATTGGGATTGTATGACTTACATAATTTCTGGACCATCATTTTTATTTAAAAATGTAATCAATAACTATTCCCTACCCCTAAACCCAACTGTTACACAGCAAAATCCTCTGAGTAAAATGTACTCAGTTCAGAGTGTATTTGGTCCCTCTCTAAATTGAGTAAAAGTTACTCAGCAGCAGAGTTAAAGTTAATGAGACAATGAAAGGATTAAATAAGGATGATTGAGCACAGATGATGAACACCTGCTGTTAATAAGCAAACCTGAAGAGAAACACAAAACTAAATTTACCTTCAGTAACAGCCTTATATGAAATAAACTGAAATAAAACACATTGAATCTCTCAAAATCTCAGCAGAGGATCATTAAGCAACTCTACAAACAGCAACTTCACTTATTACCAACCTGTTTGGCCTTATTTCTGCCACACGTTGCAAAATTCCAAAGTGGTATTAATGAGAATTAACTGATTAAGTAATTTTTTTCAACAAAAATAAAAAAACACCACCATTTTTTTGTGTTTTAGTGATAAGTGAATCTGCTGCTGCTGTTTGAAGTCAGTTGTTGTTTTGTGTTTCTCTTCTGTTTATGCTTATTAACAGCAGGTGTTCATCATCTGTGCTCAGTCATCCTTAATTAATCCTTTCATTGTCTCATTAACTTTAACTCTGCTGCTGAGTAACTTTTACTCAATCTAGAGAGGGACCAAATACACTCTGAACGGAGTAAATTTTACTCAGAGGATTTTGCTGTGTACGAGCCTTGATGGAAATAGGTCTAGGGAATTAAAAAGGAGTAACATAGAGATGACCAAAGAATAAACTGATGAGAAAGATGGCAAGAGAATACACAAGACAACAAATCAGCACCGCAAAAGATTTATTGCTCCCACAGTATTTACAATATTTACAAACAATATTTAATTTGAAAAGGACCAAGAGATTTGGGAGAGGGAACTGAAAGTTGCGCTAGCAAATCAAAGAAATAAATATAACAAAAATATTCCCTTAATCTCCTCCCCAATCCTCTAAATAAGAAAGAAAAATATGAAAAAAAAAGTCTTAAGTGCCAAAAGTGCCCTGAACTTACTCTAACTAAAAATAGAAATACAAAATTAGTGCACTTCGCTAACTATAGTGTCTATACATCAATAATCGTGCATGCAAGGTATCGTGACTTACTATGTTGTTCCAGATCTCCCTTGTCTGCAAGCCACAGAAATTGTTGAATGGAGCATTAGCAGGCTAAAAATGTGAAAGCACACGTCAAAACTCTAACAACAAATCAAAATCACATCAGTATCAACTACCACATCACATCAGTATTAGCTACAAAACACACAGACCCCACCAAACAGACAACACGCCAAACAACAACAGCTGATCTCTTCCCGTTGCTGCTTCAGATTTAAAGGGCTCTGCACAGAGCGTGATTGGCAGAGAGAAGAGAAGTTGTCACACGGTTAATAAAGATTGGCAGTCCTGTCAGCCAATAGTGTTTCGAAGTAGGCGGTACCTGTGAAAAATGACAGGGCAGAGAGAGAGAGAGAGAGAGGGAGAGAAAGATAGATAGAGACAGAAAGAACATGCACACAATACACGCACCAAAACAGTGTGCAGTTCATAACACCAAACATAACTAAATTATTCCCAAAATCAGAGGGGAATAATAGCTGGATAACAATCTTGTAGAAGCGCATAAACCTAACCATAAGCCTAAACTTAACATAAACTAAACATATACCTTAATTCTGATTGGCTGATTGGAATGTTGTTCCAGGATCAACATAGATGTTAAAACAGAAACGTGCTACTTGATGAAATCAGGTTAGCGGGTAGCGATCAGCTCATTTTTACACTGTAAAAAAGTTGACTCAACTTAAAATTGTAAAGCAACTTGCTGCACAGCTTTTTTGAGTTGACTCAACTCTTCACCCAATAAATGCACTTGATTCGATTTTAATTTGAGTCAACTAAAAAAAAGCACTACAGCAAGTTGCCTTCAAATGTTATGTCTTTTTTTATACAGTGTGTCAGCAGTTCAAAAGAAGTCCAATAAAGCACATTTATCCATAATAAAAACTGCCTCCTTGCTGAACAACACTATCGATTTCTTCAACTCACATAAACTTACTGTATCTTCAAGTCTCCTCATTCTCTCTGTGATTTATTTTTTTCTCCAGGTTATGACATCTTTGAGAGGAACCCTGTAGCTGAAGCCCCGATTGCAGCTCCTGCGGTTCCCGTGCCGCTGCGTCAGGGTTGCTTTTACCTGTTAGTGTTTGTGCCCATTTCCTGCGCCCTTCTTCAGCTGCTGGCATGGTCTCGCTTCACTCTGCACGGACGCAGGCTACAAAACATCAAGACCCTTCGGCAGAGTGCCCAACACAGCCACCTTATAGACGTCAAGGCTATATAACACTCCTGTAAAAAGAAAAAGACAGATGAGCAGCGGGCTCAAAACCAGACCCTCAATAGAGAATAGTGATGCCAAATACTGCAGCAGACACTCAACGCCGAATGTATGGTCCTGTTTTATTATAACTTGCCTTAATTTGCTACGTTTGGGTATTTATATTGAGTATGTGACCAAATATGAATGGGGTTCAGAGAGTCTTGTGGTTTTGGGACCATGTTGATCGATACAACCAACTGCCGTGATGCATGTAGTTCAATGGGTTGATAATCAAGCCCATCTCCCTTGCCTGTATGTGAAAATGCACACTGTGTTTTGAGAAAGGGCACGTTTACAATAAGTGTTCATCGGCATTCCAGGGATACATGTTGGGTTTGGAAATGCATGGATGTTTGTTGATACCATCTTTGTCATTCAGCCACGTGTTAAGAGTTGTGTCATGGCCAGTTTTATATGACTTTTACAGTTACTCGTTGATATCAGTGATTATTCATACTGAGAGGTGTGTATGTTATAGTTCAGATGAACATAAAAGCAGACTGTGTGTTGTACTAGCATGTATAACTAACATATTTTTGTACCAAATGCCTGAGTTCACTTTATATTTGTGTTTTTAGGGCTGTCAATATGACCGATGAGATTTGAAGACGTTTAATTATTTGGCCAGTTTGACATTAAATACAGATTGAGCTCTCAAAGTAGCAGAAATAGTTTTGTATCGAGGTTTTACAAGTGACGTTTTTTATTGCCAAATTTATATTCTTAACTTTTAGGAAAAGCTGTCGTTGATGAGACATTGGTGAAATTGCAGTTCCTGTGTCATCGACGCAAATAACAATATATGAAACAGGACGACACGTCTTTTTTTATTTTAGGCTTTAGATGGTTTAATCATCTGTTCGTTCAACTGCTTGTTGATGCACAGTAGGCACATCTGATGTTTTACCCATATCGGTTATTTATTTTCAGGAACATCTGAGTTATGTTAGATATGTTATGCAGAGTTAAGACTGCATGATTTTAGTCTTGATTTTGACTCGCCTGAAGTCACAGGCAGATCAGTGTTTGTTCGCGTGAGTAACAATCACGCAGTGTGAACTATCAAGTGGGGTTTATTTACAAACTAAATTTCGAGAGGATCACGTGCTTATGATTGAACACAGCTGGTACCACATCAGCTCAGCAAATTACACCAATCAGATGAATCCTGACACACTATAAATTACCAGAGCTTTCTACTCCAGTCATCTTCGTCTTGAAGAATCCCCCCTTCCACCCCCAACTCCTCCCCTTCTCTGATAGGGCGGCACGGTGGCCCAGTGGTTAGCACTGTTGCCTCACAGCAAGAACACTGATGATTCAGCCTCTCCCTGAGCTAGTCGGCCTTTCTGTTGGGAGTTTACATGTTCTCCCCGTGTTTGCGTCGGTTTTCCCTCTGGTTCTCCGGTTTCCTCCCACCGTCCAAAAAACATACAACATAAGTAAATCGACTACTTTAAATAGCCTCTTAAGGCAACTCTAGTCAGATATATCTCAGCACGTTCACAAGCGGGGGGAGTTCTCATCAGCTAAGTGGGGGAGTTCTCATCAGCTAAGTGTGAACTCTTGAAAGACGTGATCTGAGAGAATCGCCGATGAGTCGCTGACACCCGTCAGATGTTTGGCGTGCTATATATCTGGAGCTGTCTGTGATTCAAATCGTGCCATGTGAAATGTGTACAAGTGATTGAAAATAACTTTGGTGATTACCTACAGCCAGTGAGAGAGCAGCATCCACTAGTGTGGGTCTCTGCAGGCCAGCGGGAGGTTGGGGGAGAAGTTAAAAGCGGTCATTTTCAGTTTATTCGGACCCAAGAAATTAAGGAAAAACAAGTGGAAATTTGTCAGGAGCACCTGTGTCTGTTTGACATGCCATCTGAGCAATACCACAACCAGGTCGAAATATAAAAAAGTTGAAGACAAATGGCTGATTCCCTTCAAAAGCCAGGGGAGCAAAATAAGTACATTTTCTACCCCACTAAAGGCTTCTTTCTCGTTATGTAGTTCAGAACAAAAGAAATATACTACGTAACCTCACGTTGTTTCCATGTTAAGACTGCATGATTTTCAAAGTAGCCGTGTCAGATGTTTTCATACTGCATGACTATCAGGGCTAGCGTTTCATTGGTGCATTGGATTGATGACAGGGGGTTTCCCACTGCATGACTTTACAATAGGAGTATCACCGACAACTATGGTGTCAACTTTTCAACTTTTCTGTCTCGGTCCACAAACTACGTGTCACCAAACACATGCGAGAAGTGACATGAAAACAACATGAGGTCATGTAGTATATTTTTTGTTATTAACTAATGAGAAAGAAGCCTTTAGTGGAGTAGAAAATGTTCTTATTTTGCTCCCCTGACTTTGGAAGGGAATTAGTCATTTCTCCTCAGCTTTTTTCTTTTTCGACCCAGTTGTGGTATTGCTTAGATGACATGTCAAACAGACACGGGTGCTCCTGACAAATTTCCACTAGTTTTTCCTCCATTTCTTGGGTCCAAACACACTGAAAATAAGCCATTTTAACTTCTCCCCTATCCTCCCACTGGCCTGCAGATACCCACACTAGTGGATGCTGCTCTCTCACTGGCTGTAGGTAATCGCTGATGTTATTTTCAATCAGAACACATTTCACATGGCATGATTTGTCAGACAGCTCCAGATCTTTAGCTTCCCAAACATCTCACTAGCATCGGTGATTCTCTCACATCACGACTTTGATAGTTCACACTGTGTGAGTGTTACTCACGTGAACGAGCGCCGATTTGCATGTGATTTCAGGCATTTGACTGCGATTTCTCAAAACCTGTCGGCGAGTCAAAATCTGGGTTAAAATCATAGAGTCTGAACTTGTGCTTTTGCTTATTGTTCAAGACATTTGGGTTGCAAATAAATGTTGATTTATGTCTCAGTGTGATGTTATTGAGTACGCCCTGAGTACGCCCTTACAGTCCCCGAAATATCCATTTTAGTCTTTAAATTCATTTTTCTAAACGTTTTTTCTGTTGTAGCTTGTACAGTGTGCAATACTAAAACACTTAATGAAGTACGTGGGTAAAATACAAGATGTCATATTTTAATGCCTTGGTCAAACAGAATTACTGTTATTGTACATGTTGATATAGCTAATTTAAAGCAAGAGTAAATACGAATTTAATTGTTCACCATCATGCGCTAACGAATTATTATTTATTCATTTAAAGGTCCCATGAAGTGCTTTAAAATGAACAGAGGGTGGGACATAGTGTAGCTCCTCCCCTTTTCAAATAACAGCCAATAGCATTTTGTTTTATCACTGCTTTGCTAGTGAGAGTGGTTGAGCTCAAGCGCATCAAATCAAAAAACCAAATGACGAGGGGGCGGGACATGTCAGATACTAGAGAGCATTTGATTGGTCAAGATTTGATGAGAAACTGAAGTATGAGGTGACATGAATAAAAAACCATTGATTCGTTTATCAAGTGACAAACTACAAGCTGTTTATATCAGTTTTATACCTTCTAAACGCAAATTTTGTCACTGTTTTGAAGCACACTAGCCAAACTGATGCTAACTTTATTTAAATTTCATGGCACCTTTAAATAGCTGACAAACGCGAAATAAAGATACAAGTAAGAAGGATAAGTATAACGTTTTAAAATGACAGTATTTGGGGTCTGTATCCTTAAATAGATGTGTAATGTTCATTTCATATTTTTCTTTTTTTAAACAAGTCTGACCATATTTTATGCTATACATGTTATTGATGCATGCTGTGGCATTGGTCTTAGTGTGTGTCACTTACAGGCTCAAATAAATACAGACTACACACCATAGTCTACTGCATGACTAGGTAGGTGCAGGTTTCGAATTACTTTAGTATAATTAGTTCCCATGAGGACAAAGCGTACAGAAAAAGAGGCCTCAAGAACTTCTGCTTTCTTTCTCTGTGTTCAGAAGACTCTGAGATTGTTAAATGACAACAAAGCATGTGTTTAGTAGCACACTTCTAATAAAACGTCCACTATACGAGCGAGTGTGAAGGGTACTCATGAGACTTTTTGTCTGTAGCCTGTTGTGCACGTCATGTGTCGGATAGTTGAGTAGTTTCCTATGTGGGAAGGACTGGATTATGTCAGCGAATTTAACAAACTTCATGTCATTACAGCACGAAGAAATCCACGTAATCCCCCTCTCACCCATTCCCTGAACTGATCATGTTTTTGGTGATGTTGAAGTTCCTCTTAAAAGGGCAACACCCGTATCGGGACCTACTGAACGAAACCTATTTAGTCGATGTAACGGGAATGGTGAGCTAGGCTTTTTTTGTCAAATTTTCCGCTATCCTTAAGGTCCATGAAGAATTACATTAGGAAACCGGACTTTCACAAACATAAATTCACAAAAATGAGAGACGGAAGGCTTTTCTAAAAAACATTAGGTTTGGGATAGTTCACCAAATATGAAAATGTGCTCTAAGTGAAAGGCTGAATTTATCGTTCACACCTGTCTGGTTTGATCAAACCAAACTCAAGTTTGTTTTCTTTTCTGCTGCAGAACTTTTGGGCAGGTGAAAATACAGCAAGCATGCTCTGGTGTACACCAAACAAATGGACCAAGACTCAGCTAAAGAGATGGTCTCTGTTCGCCTTTAAACAAGCTCTGGTACAGTTTAAATGTATTCTGACTTCAATCAAGCACATTTGCAGAAAGCCCTGTGACTTTTGATTTATTAGGATACCATAGAGTTTGAGTTGCTTTATCGGGAAGTGTTGCATTCAAAATTTGCCAGCCGTTTGAAAATGAGTCCCAGTTCAACCAGGAGAGACGTGCTGACGTACTGACATTTAGACAGATATTTATCAAGATGACCACAGACTGTAAAACTGTCTTCAGCAAATTCAGGTCCAACTTCTATACAATAAATGGCTTGTTATAGCACACGTGTTCATTTCATTCATTCATTCATTCATTTTTCTTATCGGCTTAGTCCCTTTATTAATCTGCATATGTTTTTATGCAGCAGATGCCCTTCCAGCTGCAACCCATCTCTGGGAAACATCCATACACAATCATACACTACGGACAATTTAACTTACCCAATTCACCTATACCACATGTCTTTGGACTTGTGGGGGAAACCGGAGCACTCGAAGGAAACCCACACTACCATGGGGAGAACATGCAAATGCAAACTCCACACAGAAATGCCAACTGACCCAGCCGGGGCTCGAACCAGCGACCTTCTTGCTGTGAGGTGAAAGTGCCACTCACTACGCCACCGTGGCGCCTAGCACATGTGTGATTTTGTTTAATTTCTAGTTCACTTGCACCCGTTATTACACACACACACACATATATATATATATA
>CAIGQQ010007205.1:5527664-5542230 GCA_903798035.1 Danio albolineatus | reverse complement strand
GAGAGAATGATGGGGATGGTTTAGAGATTGTCATTTCAAATTTAATGTAACCTTTTATTGTTTTGTTGCTAAGCTACAAAAAAGCAAACAAAGTAAACGTTTCGAATTAAATGGTGTTGATTAATCATATTTATTTTCTAATGTACATACTGTCACCCTACGGATAGAGGACTTTGGTGAGCAAATGAAGGCAAAGGGAGATTTAGCTTAACTAGTGTATTCGCCATTGAACTCCACTGGGTTATAAATGTGATTGTTTTTATAGCAATAAGTTTTAATTAAAAAGTTATACTGCATTAGTTACTACAATTCAAAGCAATGTTGTTGTTGTTTTTGTCTTTTCTTTTTTTCCTATATGATGAAATAAATGAGGAAATTACCCATGGAAACTTTAATATAAAATAGTTTTAGTACATTTATCTTGGGCCGTGGGTATAAATATTTGGTTTTTGGCCCTTCATACGAAATAGTTTGGGCATTCCTTATCTTGAAGAAGGTGGAGACGGTTTTCTTCAGCAAAATATTAAATGTTTTTAATATTAACAACTTTTTCAATGATCTGCTCAAGAAGAAGGAAAAAATCACCTAAAACTTTATGCCGGATAGTGAGAAAAATTTTAATATCTGGATGAGCAACTATTTTCAGAAAAGCGATACAGCAGTAATGCATTGCTTTTGAACCAGTCACTGTTTTGAACAAATCTTTTGAATGAATCTGATTTCAATCACTTTCAAACACAGACTAATTTTTTCTTCATTTTTGACTCATTTTGTTTTTCTCGAGCCAGTGATGTTGAACACAGAAGAGGATAATCTGAAGAATGCTAAAAACCTGTAACCACTGACATCCATAATAGGAAAAAAACGCTGAAAGTCAATGGTTAGTTTTTTTAAAAACATTATTAAACATATCTTCTTTCGTGTTCAACACAAGGGTGTTTCTCACAAGGGTGACAAAATGATGGCACAGTTCTCATTTTTGAGTGTTCCTTTAACAACCACTGTTTTAACACTACTGTTAAAACTGTTAAACTACTGATTTCAACAAAAGTATCACAACTACAAACAACAAGTCTGCCTTTAAATGTTTACCGGCTTAGTCCCTTTATTAATCAAGGAATGAACCGCCAACTTATCCAGCATATGTTTTACACAGTGGATGTCTATCACTGGGAAACACCCATACACTCTCATTCACAAACATACACTACAGACAATTTAGCTCACCCAAGTCACCTGTACTGCATATCTTTGGACTTGTGGGGTAAACCGGAGCACCCGGAGGAAACCCACATGAACACAAGGAGAACATGCAAACTCCACAGAGAAATGCCAACTGACCCAGCCTAAGCTCGAACCAGTGACCTTTTTGCTGTGAGGCGACAGTGCTACACTGCTCCACCATACCAACAAGGTTTATCAGTTGTTGTTAAAAATGTTTTCCCTATGTAGAAAAATTAAAAGATTTAGGCAGGCCCGGATTAACCAATGGGCATTATGGGCACAGGCCCAGGGGCCCATGCGCACTTGTGGCCCCTGCGAGGGGGGCAAAGAATGTCTATTCTGGCTGAGTGCAAATAGCACACCTCGTTAAAAATAAGCTAGTTGAATGATTGAATGGTGTAGCTCATAAAGCACATGGCAACGCGATCGATCATCAACCCGGTTCGAATCCAGCATCTAATGAACACGTTCTTCTTCTTTTTCCCCCGCTACATATCAGATTTTGCCTACTCTTCATGACGAGGAAGACAAGTAGGAATCATTAATAAGTGTGGTGTATTATGGAAGATGCAGATTCATAGAACTGGATTGGAGAGGTGTTATATCCAAATCATATGCATTATAAGTTTTTAGAAGTTATACAATAAAAATGCCCTTAAATATATATTTTTAGTACTGCTTCAGTGAACTTGAACAAGTATATTAAATCCATTAATTTTCATTAGTTTTATTAGTATTTTTTTTCAAAAGAATGCTTTAAATGCTTTAAAATAAAGTAAATCTTTTTAGATTAGAAATATATGTATTGTATATTTAAAAAATGCGGGCAAGACATTATAGATTAGTTTTATTTAAAAATATTATAATAATCTTATTTTTTAATTCAACTATATGGGTGGGGCCAGGTAGGGGCCCTACGAGACATTGTGCCCACACTCTTTACGGTATTTAGCACTTTTACTGTGTAAAGAACCTTTAAAGCACCATAAAGGTTCTTCAGTGGTTCTTCAGTGGTTCTTTAAGGTGGTCAGGGTGCTATATAGCACTTTTACTGTGTAAAAAACCTTTAAAGCACCATAAAGGTTTTTCAGTGGTTCTTTGGGGGGTTTAAAGTGCTATATAGCACCACTACTATTGGTAAGCACTTGTTCTTATAGCTAATTCTCATAACTGTTATGCCGGCTTTATTTGCGGAAAGGGTAAAGTAACATTATGAGCACCTAAAAATATAGGTGCTATATAGCACCATTTCACCAAAGTACTATATAGCACCTATTTTTTTAAGGTGCTGTATAGCACCAAAAAAGGTTCCCCCCTCATTACGACCAAAGAACCAGTTTTGGTGCTATTTATCACCTTTTTTTTTAGAGTGCAGGGGCCTCTGAATTCTTAATCCGGGCCTGGATTTAGGCTACAGCTAAAGTAATAAAACATAAAGAGTATATAAATAATTATATGATAAAATCCTGATCAATAAACAAGTGAAGGGATTCGAAAGATTCAAGCCACTTCAGTGATTCAGAATCCCCCATAATCTCCGCGTTATTCCCCAAATGTAGATGCCCTTTTAAGCGATGCTCCGCCTCTTCACTCACGGCCCCTCCTCTTTTGAGTCACGTGATTGGCGGAGTGGTCGTTGAGAGGGGCGGAGCGAGAGTGAAGCTCTGCGTGTATTGAAACTCTCTTTTCTGTCCCTGCATTCCAACCCTCATCAAAGCCCGAACGAGAGAAGAGGGGGAAAACCATAAATAATACCATGGTGAGATCGGCCCGTTTTCAGGATCGACCCATGGATGCACGCTCTCAGGAACTGACCGCGATTGGATTCGGAAACGACGCTGAAACCCACGCCAGTAATCCACTTTTGATTTCTTTCAAGCACTAAAGCGAGAGAGGCTTGATGGGGGCCAAACGGAGACGTTTTCTTTTTCATTTTTAAAGAGGGACGCAAGATGGCAGATGACAGACTCCAGTAGCGAGAACCGCTCCGTTTCGCTTTTACACTAAGGGCTGGCTGTTTATTTTTGGACGTGTATCGGAATAACACTTCATTTTTCTCGTCCGAAGAGATCAAAGTGAACGCACTCGGCAGTCCAGTTTTCTCTAGACTTGGTTACATACCAGTGTATGTTCACTCTGTTCCTTTGTTATAATGAGGGGGGAAGTCTAGTATGCGCGCTGTCTTCTCATGTGTCTAAGAATTAACCGACTGCTTTGGTTATTGTCGTTATTTTCTATGAAATGTGAATATAAAAGCACGCTATGTGGATGTGAGATACGTATATTTTAACGTAAAGTGTAACGCACGTCTGTATGGAGACCTAGCAGGACATTTATAATCCTCTTTGGGAATAAAATCCATGTCCGTGTGATGCTATGTCGTAAAAAGACAACAGACGCCTTGACGTGAGAATTATCATTTACTTTCTAAAGCTTTTATTAGTCTCTCGCTCGAGGCTGTTGTCGAAAAACGGCCTACCTAGTCAATGACGAGCTGTCAAGCTGGTCGTCAGCAGACTGGATTATTCATAGATAACTAGTGGGAGGGCCACACATGTAGAATATGAAACGGTGTGTTGGCATTTAAAGTCACAAGACCGAAAAAAGTCCACTTTAGCTCTGTGGCAATTCTCGCAACGCCTACAGTTGACACAAACGAATGAAGAAGTGGGTGGTGTAACGATGTTGCCTTGAGCTAAAGTGTGCTAAAAGTACACTCTCCTTGAGTATTCGTACTCTCACTGGCACCAAGTTGAGGTTTGTGGGATACAGCAGGGCTCTTGTGGTTCCCACTCCACCCATTTCAGGTATCAGCAACAGAGCGCTTGTTTATGCCATTTTAAAGATGGCAGAGAACTGGAAGAACTGTCTGGAAGAAGAGCTCATATGCCCTATTTGTCTGAATGTGTTTTCCGAGCCAGTCCAGCTCCCTTGCAAACACAACTTCTGTCGCATGTGCATCAATGAGGCCTGGTCTAAAGATGCAGGGATGGTTCGCTGTCCCGAATGCAACAATGCCTACACTCAAAAGCCAGCTTTAGAGAAGAACCACAAGCTGTCCAACATCGTGGAGAAGTTCAACGCATTAAATGT
This sequence comes from Danio albolineatus, assembly GCA_903798035.1. Taxonomy (NCBI): domain Eukaryota; kingdom Metazoa; phylum Chordata; class Actinopteri; order Cypriniformes; family Danionidae; genus Danio; species Danio albolineatus. The sequence continues at coordinate 5,537,913 of CAIGQQ010007205.1, read as the reverse complement.
TGAGAAGACACCAGCGGTGTTGCATTGCATTCTGTGCCGGCGTGGTCCCCCCCTTCAAGCCCAGAAGGTTTGCCTCAGGTGTAATGCACCCTGCTGCCATTCCCACGTACAGACGCATCTCCAACAACCTTCTTCCAATGCTGGACACCTACTGGTGGACGCCGAAGACGTTCGGGCCTGGAGCTGTCCACAGCATGACGAATACAGACTGTATCATTGTGAAACCGAGCATGTGGCCGTCTGCCAGTACTGCTGCTTCTCCAGATGTGCTACCAACCACGGCCACGCGGTGTGCGATATCGAAGTCAGGCGTAACGATATCAGAGTAAGTGGCCACAACTTTTTTTTTTTTACTTCAGGCTAAAGGTTGTGGATTTGACAGAGGAGCTGGCGAGGTTTATCAATGTAGTTGCTAACTATTCTTTCCCCTTCCACCCCCCCCCCCCCCCCCCCTTTTTTTTTTTTCTTCCATTTGAATGATAAACAATTGGGTAGAGCTGCAAACAATACTGAAGCTCTCCTCTGGGCTTATCTTCCCAGCACAGGTGCATCCTTGCGTGGCGTTTTGGGGAGGGGGAGGACTGCGACTGGAGAATTTAATGATGAGTCTTATTTTCTGTGGCACAGATGAGGGAAAAGGCCAGATTTGGATTTAATTTACCCTTAACAAGCCCTTGCGTTTTCCAGACTCCCCTGTAACAAAACAACCTACATTTGCTTGTTTTTACAGAAAAAGATCTAGAAACTCATAAACCACATAAAAATACCAGGGTTGGGGATTTAAACTGTTATATTTGCTACTAATGTCAAACGTTTCTTTTTAGTCAAAACCAAATATGGCCATTTTCCCCTTGCAGTAGCTTTATGTGAAGTCAAAAACTGCCTCTGATTTGATTCATCAGCATGCTGTCATCATAATTTCCATTTATGCTGATTATATAAATCCACACGCCATCAGTTATCTCATTTCTGTGGACACGCAATGATCAATCAATCTACACCCTTGCCATGGTGTTGCCCAAGCTATCTGGAACTGAAACCAATCCTGTTTGGGATGTTTTGGGATTTCCAGAGTTGGTTTTCTCTGGTGTTTGTGTATCTTAAGTTTACCATCTTTATTTGTCCTTCCCCGTTCATCTGCTGTGAGGCAAAATGGCTCTGTCTGGGGCTGTAGCTGAGGGCAAGGTTGCTATTGCCTCGTTCAATCTGACCTTGGTGGAAGAGACACTGGTTTGAAATGACAGTGATTTTGAGCACCCTACCCCCATTCCCCCTTGAGAGAGGTCCGTCCTGGATGGCAAGCCAGCACCGCTGCCATGAGGTATTAGGTTCCACCCTCCAGGCTTCTGCCGGCAGCCCGAGCTCATCAGTCACTACAATTAGGCCATGGTCTTAGATCCTACAGCTTCAAAGACATTCTCTGTCTCCATACGGTTTTCTGCTTCTTGACCTTTCTTCTGTTCCTGATTGTTGATGTAGATAAACACCGATTTAATCCGTAAAGGAGTAGATGGTGAACTTGTGTTTTAAGAAACCAAACGTGTCACCAGATTCGTTGTATTTTATGCAGACTGCAGATTATAGGGGCAGCTCATCCAAAATTGAAATTTATTTATTCATATGTAATTTCCTGCTGCAGAACAGGCCGTGATGATTGATTAACAGCGTTATCATGGTTAGTGTTAGGGTTCGATCTAATGATAAATATTTGAGATATATTATATTATATTATATTATTATTTAAATGTTATAAATTTTCATTACATTAAAATAAATTATTGAACTATTTATATCATATTTATCACTTATTGTAAGTAAATACAAAAAAATATAATAACATGCTTAAAGTTTTATAATAATGGCTTATGGCAGAACATGAACAAAAAAATTAATAGTAATTTAAGGACATATTTTGTTTTTTACATTGAAAATTGGTGGCGTTCAAAAGTGATAATAGAACACAGTGACTTTAATTGTAAGGACAAAACCACGTTTCAAAATAGATTGTGTTGTGTTCCAAAAAAAAAGCAAACAGAGAGGTTTTCACAGAGGACGTGATGCTAAATAAATAATTATACTTTTGTTGGTGAACTATCCCTCTGAATTACTGCAGTAATTTAATGGAAATCACCTCCATATGGCTTTAAACAAGCTATTGGCTCTGAAAAGCTATACGAGTGCGATCTCCAGCTGTGCCAAGACGGATATTCTACATCTTGCTGTAAATATGTGATAGTTTTTGGTAATGAAGGAAGGTTACTGTAGTCTGTACGAATCTGATTCACTGCCAATTCCAATTCCTTGCATCCAAATCTAAGCAATGGATTTGCGCCACAAGAAAAGCGTTTGATGCACAAGCGAGATACGCAAAAACAAGTCCGTTTACCCAGCACCATGTGATTGTGGATCCAATTTGTCATACGCTCAGCAAACAAAATCTGTTGAAAGGAAAAGGTTTGGCTGCGCGTATCATCGGCAGTGATTGATGTAGTTCATTTGGCACAGAGGGTACAGTCAGCTGTTATAAGCGTCTGTCAGACGGTGTGATTGAAGATCATTAGTTTGCAGCGCATCCCTCTCTGGGTCCTGCGTTTGTCCTGTATTGCCGCATTCTGAAGACTGACATTGATTCCCTTTGTGTGTGTGTGTTTTTTACTCTTTGTAGCTGAGATGAATCAGAATTATATAATGACGTTACTCCCGAGTATGAAGGAAAATACCAAGTATTGACTTCTGTGAGGAATACCTGATTTGTTTAAGCTTTCATGTAAGGTTATTATGATTTGACATCACACCGCTGAATTAGATGTGCCCTCAGTCAACTTTGCCAGTGCAAGCCCGGTTTTTGGCCTGTAAGCTTTTGAGCGCAAGTGGCTTGATGTGGTTGAGGTTTGTCCTCTTTCTACAGGAAGCAGTTTTATCGGTGAGCTAGCCTGCATTCATTATGGAGCTTTGCTCCAAAATACACACTTGCAGGGTCAACACGATTTGTCTCTGCCTTGGATGCAGACAAAGACAAAATGGGGAAAGACGGTGTGAAATGAGCCTTCGTTCTCTTCTGCTTCTGCTCTCTTCTCTTCTGTCGTTCCTTCTCCTCCTCCTTTTCCCTCCCTCATATTCCCCTCTGAATATACAGATATGAAAAAAAGAGCTTTGTTGCCATGACAGCACCCCCACCTTCTTTTTGGTGACTGCCTCTCGCATGAGGCGTTTGTTTAATTAAAACTAATTTGGTTTGTTCCTAAGGTACCACTGAACTTCTGTCAGTCGTTTGTTGATTGCGTTTTTTCCCCCCTTTGTTTGCCGTTGAATATGAAAGGAAAATAATTGAAATTCCTCTTCAGCCACCAGCCCTTCTCTGCGGGGCCTTGACAATTGCATTCATTGAAAGAGAAAGGAACAGGAAGTTAGCAAAGTTACATTTTGTGCCATCACAACAGAACTTTTTGTCTCGTAGTGGCGCATTCTTAGATTTTTTAAAAAGAATTTGCTGGTTAATGTAAATTCTGGACTGTTGATCGATGCTTTTGTCCAGCAACAGACTGAAAGTGATTTTTCTTCTATCAAAAATTCAGAGTTTGTAGTTTAAACTGAATTTGTATTCCAGCATCCAGTGTTTTCTGGATATTCTGCACAGAGCTTGAACTCAACCCATTGTCAATTATATGTGATCTTCGGGCTGGGTGAAATGCTGACTATTCATGAATCTCTCTGGTCATGTATAATTAAGCAACAATATTTGCACATTTTAGTTTGCAGATCAGGTTTACTTGAGGAAAAAACATGATGATGTTTTGTGTTAATGATAAACTGTGAGAATGGCAATAGATTTGGTAAATACATTTAGTGAAAATCATAAAAAAATATAATGCAATGTCACATTGATGCACAAACATGAAATTAGATATCATTCATTTTGTTGTTTAGTGTTCATGAAACCCCATTTTTATACACTAATTTATTGACCATGTCCATCACACATTTACACACAATCCCTCTTTTGTTCTGAAAGCCATTTTTTTTTGCCAAAGAGTAATTTCCACTGTACCTCAGGTCATGCAATGTTTTCATAAAAAATGATGGTGATAGAATTGACATTTCAGTGAGGCGTACAGTTTTAGTGACATTTTGGTGGGGAATAAAATTGGTTTGGGTAATTTCATACCATTTACTGCATCCAGAATGTTTGCAGATTCTGCATAATCCTTTTATTATTGTGTAATTGCAAACAAATTGCATTGCATATTGGAAATGACACATGTTTTTTCTCTCTCTCTTGCTTTAAAGGGTTGGTTCACCGAAAAAATGAAAATGACCATTTACTTTGCCTTTTGTGGTTTTAAACCTTTATGAGTTTCTTTCTTCTGATGAACACAAAAGAAGATATTTTGACACACTGACTTCTATAGTAATTCTTCTTCCTGCTATGGAAGTCAATAGGTCGTAGGATTTTCATGATACTGGAATTTGAGACCAATCGATACTGAAATTTTAAAAACGTCCATTTCCTGTGAAAATTTCAGCGCTGTTGAGCATGGTCTTAAACAGCGCTGTTTTGCCATTGTATTCACATGCTCAACAGAAATGACTGTGTTTGGCCGTGAAGGTCATCAGTTCACCGAACTCTACGCCGTTTACTGAGGCCCCGCTTACACTAGTGCATTTTAGTTTTAAAACGGCATTTTAGCATGAAAATGATCCGCGTCCACACTAGCGTTTTCCCCAGCGTTTCTGAACATATCTCCGTCCACACTACTCCACCAAAAACCCATATCACGTGACCATTCGCACACTCTTGGCATGCGCATTCAAGTATAAACAGGAAGCATGTGTCTCGCTGGTTCTACCCGGTGTAACCCAAAACCAGCGTTCTAAATAGGGCTTATGCCACTTGAAACGTGAGCGATTAGCAGGTGCTCGAACAATAGCTTGCCTCTTGCGAATATATGCAGCTGTTGTAGTAAAAAAGGCAGAGTTTAACTGCACAATGGCGCCTAAAATGGACAATAGTGCAAACAACGCTCCCATTTCTGAGTCCATGTTGTTGTTTACAGTGAAGGCTGGTCTGCCATCTTCCGGTGGCGTTATAGTCATGTGATAGGGGCTTGATGAATAAGGGAAGGATACGCAATGACCCAAAAGCCCCAATCAAGTAGCGAATCTCTTCAGCCACGCCTCTGTTTTTAGACGTCTCCGTTTTACCCCATCCACACTGAGACGGAGCAGCAGCGTTTTAGAATGAAAACGGCCTCTCCAGCGTTTCCAAAACGCTCCGTTTTCAGGGCTCGAAAACTCCGGCGTAGTGTGGACGGATGGCGTAACCGTAACAAAACGTATGCGTTTTAAAACGAAAACGCATTAGTGTAAACAGGGCCTGAGTGTAACCACAGATAAAGGGACACTGGAGCATTTTAAAGGTGCGATTCATCAGCGGATTGCTCGTATGTCAGCTTATAGACAAACCAGCTGATCAACGTGACTTTGAAACACTCCATTGTCCCTATATCGGTGCTTACACTCAGTCAACAGCTGTAAGTTTGGGGAACTGATGACCTTCACGGCCAATCACAGTAATTTCTGTTGAGCACGTGAACATGGACGTTTTTAAAATTTCAGTACCGACTAGTACCAAATTCCAGTATCGTGACAATCAAACAACATTTTTCAAAATATCTTCTTTTGTGTTCAACAGAAGAAAGAAACTCAAATACTTTCGAACAAGCGAAGGGTTGAATAAGGTTTATGAAAATGTCACTAGCTTGACAATGATATATGTTTATGGTGGAGTACAGCATGGGTCTATCAGCTGATTATCTCAACATGGTCAAATATTATGACTTAAATTAAATTTAAAAAAACATTGGCCTAATCTTATGCTTTTGTTTTTTAGCAAATGCTGATTAAACAGCAGGATCGGATCGAGGACCGGGTTCAGGACATAGAGGAGCAACTCTACAAACTAGAATCTGACAAATGTCTCATGGAAGTAAGTGTGAAATGTTCAAACTCTGACAAGCCGAATCACATTGTTATTAGCAGAACAATTGCATCCATTGCTTTAAAACCAAGCACTTAGCTTTTTAATACAGGACGCTCTTCCTATTACTGTGATTAATGACCACATTAGTACATTTGCACAGGTTTGTGATAAAGGTTGCGCCTGGTTCTTGTACCATAACCAATCCAGTTCCTCAGTGGCTCTCCCTAATCATCCGCATCAGATTCAGTCTCCGTAAAAGACGGCGCACGGCTTGCATAGTAATTGGTGTTTGTGTTAAACCTCAGGACAAAGTGCAGCACCTGAAGGAGGAGGTGCAGCTGCAGTATCAGAAGATGCAGCAGCTCTTGGAGGAGGATTTGGGGAAGACCCTGGAGGTTCTGGATAAGGCCCATTCCAAATTCTGCCAGGAGAACTCTGCGCAGGCCCTGCAGCTTCACCAGAAGCAGCAGGAGGCAAAGAAACTGCTCAGCTCCATCCAGATGGTTTTCGATAAGGCAGAGGACATCGGTTTTATGAAGGTGACCTGCCTTTTATTGCTGTTGTCAATACCACGCTGTCTTTTGTTGTTATAAATGGTGACATTTACCCATATTTAACAGCGCTTTTGTGTTTTGGCATGGAGAAAGATGATATTAAGGAGTATTTTTCTGCTTGGGTGAACTCAGATTTATAGCAGATTGTAACTGTGTAATAGTACACAAAGATGATGGAAAATGATTATTTTTGGCCCCTGGAGAGTAGGTTTCTCTTTTTCATCTGCCGGTTATACAGTTCACCTCTGTGGAATCCAGGAAATGTGAAGTGTTTTAGTCAGGTTGGGTCTTGTTTAGATTTACGGATATCAAAATGAGAGGTGGGTGTTCATTTTTCAGGAGCTAAATATGTTTCTAGAAACATTTATGGACATTAATCGAAGGAGATTTAAAGGGTTTAATGTTGGGCAAATACTGTTTAGCATACTATATCTGTGGGGAAAAGAAGGTTTTGAGCTATTCAAGTCAACAAACTTAAGTGAAAGAAAGTCTGCTGCAGACATGCACGTTCCGCATGCTCCCCTTATCATCTTGTCCTTGAATTACTTGTATTCAGGCTTATTTTAGGTTCTTGACTGACAAAAAAAATCAGTTCTGTTTTTTTCCCGCTATATTTAGAATGCCAAAACCCACACAACAAGATTATTGTTCAAAATCCCACACACAACACTTCTGGGTATGGCCTGTATTTGTATCTAAATCTATCTTGACACTGCTTGCCACACAAACATGCATATTATAATTAATAGTGAAATAGTAATTACAGCTTGTGGAGAGCACAGTGCGATTGGACACAAGACACACAATGGTGACATTAGAACTTAATTTGCTCATGCAAAAAAAAAAACTTCCAGACCTATTTCCAGTGTCGAAACCCTGTTATTGAACTAATATATAACTACTTTTTTCTTTTCAGAACACAAAATCTGTGAAAATACTAATGGACAGGTGAGTCACTGCAAAGTTTTCATACATGAATCATTATCATGAGTTTCATTAGTCATCATTCCTGTCCTGTTATTGTGTAACCGTAAACATCAACTTGCATGGCTAACTTCTTCTTTTTGGACTCTAGGTCTCAGTCGTACGTGGGCAGCACACTGTCGCCATACAAAGTGGGCAGCCTCAACTCCAAACTATTTCTGTCTGAAATCTCGAAACGAGAGAAGAATCTCTGCAAGATGCTGGAAGGTAGTTCTGAACAAAATGACTCCCATTTAACTATTAATTACAGAAAACCTTCTGATGCTGCATCCAGCTGTTCCCTTTTAATAATTAACCATGTATGTCATTGGTTTCTTCCATCTCCAGCTCCCTTCAGCGCTCCTGCGAACTTTTTCCAGAGTATTCCAGCATACCTATGCGAGAAGCGCAGGCACTTTATGGCGTTTCCCGAAGGCAGCGGGAGCAGCCGAGCAGGCGCGAGCTACATGGACTCTTCCTCCTCATCAGGTCCTGCGTCCGCCAAGCAGCCGTGCCTGAGTCTCACTCAGGGCTCTGCCCCAGGCGAAGGTCAGTCCTCCCAGCAAGCTCTAGGGCCGTGCGGCTCCGGCCAGCACGTCGGAAGCAGCAGCTCAGCCTCTAGCTCTCAACCCTTACCGCACTCCACCTCGGTGTTCCCTCACTCCCATTACCCAAACGGCAGCGCCTCCCAGCTGCCTCAGTATGGAGCGCGCAAGATCCTGATGTGCACGGTGGATAACTGTTACTGCTCAGGGGTGCCCTCCGTTTCCAACCACCGCGGTCACCCGCCCTACCCGCGCTCCAGTTCTTTCCCCTGGCCGGTGAGTTCGCAGGAGTACTCGCACGCCCCTCTGCCTTCCGCCCCGGCAATGTCCCAGTCTCTCCAGAGCCTGTCCATGCGTGACTGGATCGACGCGTCTCAGTCGCACAGGCACACTGACTTCTACAGCCTCTATGGCCAGTCTTCCACCAAGCATTACGTCACCAGTTAACCCCTGCTCCAGTGACTGCTGCCAGTCACCAGATGGGGCGTCTTTTTTTTCCGCTGAGAGATGCATGTGGGGCATTTTCTTTTGTACGCAGATCTAATCAATCATCTCGGATGAACTGCTGAAGTCCGAGAAAGTTAATATCACAAAGTCAAGCATAGCTTTGCACATTATTTAGGCACTAATGGTGTTGTGATTATGTACCAAGTTGCTCTCCTGTAAACACCGAGACGCTCGTTGGTTGAATCATCAATAATGTCGCACTTTCTTTTGTAAGATCCAAATTTTCGCAATCACCGTTGGCTCAGTACGTCAGCAGTAAAACCATTAACTCAGCTCTTAACGAAAGGAGAATCGTAGCCCACAAATGTTTATTATTAACACCACATGGCTGTCATTCGTTAGCAAAAACTCTGTATATTTTTCCCAGCCTCCTCACAAAGAGCACAAGCACGTTAAGCGTTTTCAAGTGACCCGGAAACTGGAGCAGCACAGCATTGTCATTGGCGCCAGTGTTGATTTGGCTTGACCTTCCCTACCGAATGCAGCTTTTAATGGAAATGCCCTTCAACCTGAGTTTACAGTCGTCGGAGTAACACGCCTTCAGTCTGCTCTCATCCAGACGCCGCTGTCTTTCTCTCTCACGCCCTTCAAAGCCACAGAAATGCTCCCCTACACATCCTGTATGTTAAACGCAGGATGCATTGGTTTGGCATTCTTTCGTTTAGCCGCGGCCTCTCATTATATCTGACTCAACGGTGGCTTTAGCGCAAACGTGTCAGCTGGAGACGAAATGGCCTGTGTTCGGGAGGGTCATGGTGCACTTGATGCCTCTGCATTTACTGTCAATGCTGTAATTGTTCTTCCTTGTGTTTCGTGCCGTTTCCGGCTCCAAGCAACGGAGCCTCAGGCTTCCTGTTTGTTACTGAGTGCATGTGGAAAAGAGTTTATGAGCACTCGTAGAAAAAAAAAGAAATGAGAAAACTGCTAGCAGTTATAAAATGACTTTTGAAACAGGGAATGAAGTTTTTCGCTTTATTTTTATTTTTTATTTTAAGTACTACTTAAAAAGAACATTGACCAATGAACGTTATGAAACTAACTGAATACTTGGGATAAAATGGAGGGATTTTTCTGTTGTAAATATTTTGTGAAATGAAAAAGACAGACTTGTAATTTGGAAAATGAACCTTGAACCTTGTTCAAATAAATGCTAATTTCAAGTTTAAGAAATGCTTCTTTTCTGCAGTTTCTTTTTCAGGCTGTATAATGAACCTCGGGGGCTTAAAATAGACCATACCGCGAGCATCGCTATGGTAACACTTCCATTTAACACTTGTTCGTTTTTGTCTGTGTAAAGCTAATCATTGACATGAACTCTTTCCGATTTAGAAAATGAATTTAATGAAGTACTTAAAGTACAGATTGCAGCTCAGTTTCTATAATTATGCACTTTTCCTGTGGGAATTTAATCATTTTTTGTCGATTCATTGGCTTAAATCTTGTTTTTAGGCATAACTGCTTAATAATCATGCACCTCTGAATGTAAGCCGTTTTTACCTCCAGGCTTCATTAACAATTATATAACACTTATGAATGATTCTATTAATAGTAAAGATTGATACAGTTTGGAATTGGTGAAAGGACTTGTGATCAGAATATTGACTTGCATAATAATTGTACATGTGCACAGTATACACACATATATATATATATATATATATATATAATACATATACACACTAAACGGGTACATGCATGCA
>CAIGQQ010007205.1:5503942-5515480 GCA_903798035.1 Danio albolineatus | reverse complement strand
TTCATTCATTCATTCATTTTGTTTTCGGCTTAGTCTCTTTATTAATCCGGGGTCGCCACAGCGGAATGAACCGCCAACTTATCCAGCATTTGTTTTACACAGCAGATGCCCTTCCAGCTGTAACCCATCTCTGGGAAACATCCATTCACACTTATACACTACTGACAATTTTGCCTACCCAATTCACCTGTACCACATGTCTTTGGACTTGTGGGGGAAACCGGAGCACCCGGAGGAAACCCACGCAACCACGGGGAGAACATGCATGTCCAACTGCTTGTTAACTGAAATTTCTAATCAGCCAATCACATGGCAGCAGCTCAATGCAGTTCAATCCGAGCATCAGAATGGGTAAGAAATGTGATTTGAGTGATTTTGAAAGTGGCATGGTTGTTGGTGCAAGACGGTCTGGTCCGAGTATTTCAGAAACTGCTGATCTACTGGGATTTTCATGCACAGCCATCTCTAGGGTTTACAGAGAATGGTCAGAAAAAGAGAAAATATTCAGTGAGTGGCAGTTCTGTTGGCGGAAATGCCTTGTTGATGCCAGAGGTCACAATGGCCAGACTGGGAGCTGATAGAAAGGCAACAGTAACTCAAATAACCACTCGTTACAACTGAGGTATGCAGCAGAGCATCTCTGAATGCACAACACATCAAATTTTAAGGTGGATGGGCTGGAGCAGCAGAAGACCACACCGGGTGCTGCTCTTGTCAGCTAAGAACAGAAAACTGAGGCTACAATTCACACAGGCTCACCAAAATTGGACAATAGAAGATTGGAAAAAGGTTGCCTGGTCTGATGAGTCTCGATTTCTGTTGCGACATTCGGATGGTATGGTCAGAACTTGGCGTCAACAACATGAAAGCATGGATCCATCCTGCCTTGTATCAACAGATCAGGCTGGTGGTGGTGTAATGGTCAGGGGTTTATTTTCTTGACACACTTTGGCCTATTAGTACCTATTGAGCATTGTGTCAACACCACAGCCTTCCTGAGTATTGTTGCTGACCATGGCCAATCCCGTTATAACCACAGTGTTCCCATCTTCTGATGGCTACTTCCAGCAATGTAACGCACCATGTCATAAAGCGTGAATCATCTCAGACTGGTTTCTTGAACATGACAATGAGTTCACTGTACTCAAATGGCCTCCACAGTCACCAGATCTCAATCCAATAGAGCACCTTTAGGATGTGGTGGAACAGGAGATTTGTGTCATGGATGTACAGCCAACAAATCTGCAGCAACTGCATGGTGCCATATGGACCAAAATCTCTGAGGAATATTTCCAGTACTTTGTTGAATCTATGCTACAAATGATTAAGGCAGTTCTGAAGGCAAAAGGGGGCCCAACGAAGGTGTACCTAATTAAGTGGCCGGTGAGTGTGTGTATATATAAATATATATCTGTAATTTTCCTGCTGGCATTTTGCAATACTCTTCTTCAGGTTTAAATCACTTATTAAGATGATAACGACATAACAATTGAAATGATCAGAGTTAGATAAATTGTATTATTGGAATGTCAATACCAGGAAATACACTGATTTATTGATGAAGTATTGAAAATGTACTTTCTATGCATTGCCACTTTGTTAGTTTGTATATAAACTAGGACAATTGGTTATTGTAATACGCTGATTTTATTTAATATGTGAACATGCTCAATGAGGTAGTTTGTATCTCCAGAATGGAAAAAAAGTGAGTTGGAAGCCCTGCTGCTTCTTTGTGAACGATCAAACTTGTCATGCCACCACGTCTGCCCACTTGCACTGGGAATGTGTTGAAGGAGTCTGGAAGAAAGACGGACGAGGCAGGCTGAGAAAGCCGCTCTGATGTCTCACAGACGTGACAGCGGATCTGATGAAAGCGAGTTTGCCAGATGTCTTAACTGGCGATTTGCTCGCTCCAGGACAGATGTCGAAGCCATTGAAGCTAATGATTTAGGACGTGATTTAATGGAAGTGATAATGACATTAATCAAAGAGATGCTTTGGGTTAGTTGGAAGTGTGCAGTGATGATGCTGCTATGTGAAAACGCTCAGCATTTCTACAAGGAGGGGTTTCCAGCCGCGGGGAATGCATTTCAACTGTTTTATGAACCCAGCATTCATAAGCTCTTATTTCCATAATGCACCTTCATTTCACATGGAATAGTTGAGTGGCAAAATATACTGTATTATGTATATACATTCATTCATTCATTTTCTTTTCGGCTTAGTCCCTTTATTAATCCGGGGTCGCCACAGCGGAATGAACCGCCAACTTATCCGGCATTCGTTTCACGCAGCGGATGCCCTTCCAGCCACAACCCATCTCTGGGAAACACATCCATACATTCTCATTCACACACATACACTACGGACAATTTAGCCTACCCAATTCACCTGTACCGCATGTCTTTGGACTGTGGGGGAAAACGGAGCACCCGGAGGAAACCCACGCAACCACGGGGAGAACATGCAAACTCCACACAGAAATGCCAACTGGCCCAGCCGGGGATCGAACCAGCGACCTTCTTGCTGTGAGGCGAACGTGCTAACCACTCGGCCACCGTGGCGCCCTATGTATATACAGTGAAGAATAATTCAATGTTCACTTTATTTACAAAGCACATGTTAATGCAACAAAAGTTGACCTCAGTGCTGTACACAAACAATACAAATGAAGAAATATAAGTAAATATAAGTTATGATCCCTGTCCTTAACTACAGTAAGAACTTAATTAGCTTAAAGTAATAACATTCCAACCCAACATTCCAACCTCATATTCACTAGAACAATTAAAGTTTTTAGCAAAAGTTTTAGGTGCAGCAGCTTTTATGTTTCCATCCAGCTATTTTTATTCGCATTTTAGATATGTTATCAGATTTGATTAATGGGTATTTTAAAAACATGTTTAAACATGCTGCATATTTACTGTACACTTTGACATTTCTATGGATGCATTATTTTCATTCATTCATTCATTTTCTTGTCGGCTTAATCCCTTTATTAATCCGGGGTCGCCACAGCGGAATGATCCGCCAACTTATCCAGCATTTGTTTTACGAGACGGATGCCCTTCCAGCCGCAACCCATCTCTGGGAAACATCCATACATTCTCATTCACACACATACACTACGGACAATTTAGCTTACCCAATTCACCTGTACAGCATATCTTTGGACTGTGGGGGAGACTGGAGCACCCGAAGGAAACCCACGCAACCACGGGGAGAACATGCAAACTCCACACAGAAATGCCAACTGACCCAGCCGAGGCTCGAACCAGCGACCTTCTTGCTGTGAGGCGAATGTGCTACTCACTACGCCACCGTAGCGCCCGGATGCATTATTTTATTTTTAAAAATATATTACGCAATGTGGGATCATATCCAACTTCATTCATTCATTTTCCTTTGGCTTAGTGGCTTATTTATCAGGGGTCACCACAGCGGAATGAACTGCCAACAATTTCAGCATGTTTTACGCAGCGGATGCTCTTCTACCTGCAACCCAGTACACCCTTACACTCTCGCATTTACACACAATCACTCACTACTGTCAATTTAGTTAATCCAATTTAAAAAGTGGGGGTGACAGGACAATGAGGAGGGGTCACTTGGTGAATTACAAAAATCAAATTTCTTTAAATAAACTTTTATAATTACCATATTTTATCCAGAAAAAAACAACAACAATATGCTAATAAAAAGCCATTCGATTTTTTTTTTTCCATTAGATTGCGACCCCTGGGGAGATTACGCTATATAAAAGACACAGCAATAGAGTCAGATGCAGCAGATTTTCTTTTGGCACCAGGTTAACATTTCGGACACCTTTACGGCACTCACGTACGTTAAAATTACAGGCCACGAACAAACATGGAGGTCTCTAAGTGCCGTTCTCTAAATTTAAACGAAGAATAGATTTGGACCTATTGGTGTGTGCACATTTATATAGTTATAACCACAGAGGCTTCTGGGGGTCGCGAGTCTCGGGCATTGTTATTTTGGATGTCGCAAGCTGAAAAGTTTAGGAACCCCAGACCTATAGCTAGGGACAGACGGAATCTGTGGACATTTTTTAAAACCTTAATATATGAAGTAAAAAGTAATTGCTTTTTAACTTTTATTTAATGTTTACAATTCGAATCCAATTAGATCCACTGTATTTGGTAAACAAAGCAAGTCTCTCATATAAAATCTCCACTAAAACACAGAAAATAGTATTTTACAAACTATATTGTAAATAAATCATAAATATTTTCATTTTAGTCAATATTTTTACTGAAATTAATTTGAATAACTTAATTAACTGAATAAATATACATTTCCACACATTTACCCAAGTTAATGAACAGAATCAACGATGGGCTAAAAATCTGCAGAAATCTGCGGAATTCTGCGTGCGCAGATTCCGTGTGGCCCTACCTATAGCCCATGTCTTTGGACTGTGGGGGAAACCGGAGCACTCGGAGGAAACCCACGTGAACATGAGGAGAACATGCACAAAGAAATGCCAACTGGTCCAGTCAATACTCAAACCAGCAACCTTCTTGCTGTGAGGCGACAGTGCTAACCACTGAGCCACCGTGCCACTCATATCCAGCTTCTCAGTCTAAAATATTTTTGTGTGTGTGTATTTTTGTCTTTACAATGCAAGCTCCTGAAAAGCTGCTCCACCTTAAATATTATTATTATTATTATTTTTCAGATTGCTGTTTTATATAATAAAGGCTCCACGAGCGACTGCTTACGTCAAATAAGTGTAGACTACAGTGCTGAGGGCCACGTTTGAGACCAGGCCAAGGAAAGTCATTTCAGAAGCAGGGCAAGTTATTAAATTTTGATGAAAGTTTATGAAAATAACATGCACCGATGAATCATGCAAACTAAGACCAGGAATGAGTATTAAGACTGCAAACAGAGTCACTTTCAACTTAAAAACTCAATAATTAATACCGGTGTTTAGTTCGAAATAGAAGAATGCCAGTTGCTTTTGCTTCATTTTACATTTGGGAAGAAGGGATTTGGCAGTGCTTGGCCTGTCATTAATACTTAATAGATCTCTGCTTTTTTGTCTGTGACCCTGGCTGGATTAATGTCCTGGCTACTGCTTACGGAGGCTGTTTTCTCTCTCAGATGGTAATAAATGTGACTGTTGTTTGATTTGAACAGACAGGGATTAGTTATTTCCAGCTCAGGGAGGGGTTGTTGTGCAATTTTACAGATTTCCAAAAGCGATCGGACGTTTTTATAGTTTTAGCTGCATGAGTTTTAGCCTATTAGTGACTGTATTGAGATTTTTTCCATGTAATTTCTCACTGCAGATGCTTTTAAAATATATATTGAAGGCATTAGGGTGGTGTGATATTTGTCACCTATGTTAATATCATAATTGTTGTTTTTACAATGTGCGAGTTGACATTATGGAGTATAACAATGCAGTTATAATTACAGACGGTCTAACTTGGGATGTTATATATGCATAGAGCATAAAATATCCCTTTGTGTGAAACTGTACGTACAGTGCTCGACATAAGTGAGTATGAATGAATATTATGATCCATCTCTCAGTGAATATAGGTCATATATTTTGGTGCATTTGAACAACGGATTCATTAGACAGATATATTTATTAAAATATTTTAGTCACCGAACATCTTTAGAAATAGAAAGATGATACATTTACATTCATGTGAGACATTAGAAAAAAATGACAAACTACAAAACTTTAACATTATTTGACATGTTTTTCTTGAATTTTGCTCTTAATTTTGATTTTAATTTATTATTTTTTTCCTAACATATAAATGTGAGCTACTAATTTTGGACCGTTATCTTTAGTTATTGTGTAAGATTAGCTCCAGATTTGGCTTCAGTACTAATTAATCTAATGTATATGCGCAGATATTATATTGTAAGAGCTTCCTATAGAAATGATTAATCTAAATGAGAGATTTATGAAGGGTGTATTCATATATGTTGAGCACTGTATGTGTATGTTTTTTTAAAATATATATTTATAAGATCAATACGCTCTAAAAATGCAGGGACTGTTTTAACCCAACGTTGGGCAAAATATGGACAAACCCAACTTTGGCTTATTTATTTCATTCATTTAAATCTAAGTCATGCCAATGGTTGGGTTTGTCCATATTTGACCCCATGTTGGCCTAAAACAACCCATAGTTTTGTTGAGTGTAATTTCACACTATAGCAAAAAGAGTGGCGTTTTCCTGAAAGCAGAAATCTGATTTTTGAACGAATCAAGTGAACCACTGTTTTATTTATAAAGACTGCATGATGTCTGATTAGTTACAATCTTTGTACATAAATTATCTATAAATTTACATATAGATTGAGTGCACTTCAGAACGTCCACTGTGGTTTCAGACACCACAAGAAATGGCTGGAGTGCGCTATGTAATGGTATAGGGGGCGATTTTAAATACAGCTCTTGTTTGTTGTAAATGTTTGTTGCCTCTAGTGGCAAAACATACATACTGTTTCTTTAAAGGTGCCATGAAGTGCTTTCAAATAAATTTTTTTCTTTGATGTTTGACGTAATCTCAACCGAAACATGAAGAGAGGCGTGGGACATAGTGTAGCTCCTTTTTTTTAAAAAACAGCCAATAGCATTTCGTTTTTTCACCAGTGAGAGTGGTTGATCATAAGTGCTTCAAATGTGAACAGTCTTTTTTTTTTTTATTAAATAATAATTTTTTCGGGGTTTTCACCTTTATTATATAGGACAGTAGAGAGAATTGACAGGAAAGCATAGAGAGCAGAGAGAGGGGAAGGATCGGCATAGGGTCGCCACTAACACCGGAGTGCATGTGTCGACGCACTAACCACTACACCACTGGCGCCGATCAAATGTGAACTGTCTTGAAAGGGGCGGGGCATGTCAGACACTAGAGAGCATTTGATTGGTCACGATTCGATGAGAAACTGAAGTGTTGTGAATAAAATCGTTGATCCTTTGCGAAAGTGACAAACTACAAACTTTACATGTTTATCCAAAAAAAAACATGTTTATCCTAAACGCACATTTTGTCACTGATTTTGGTGCATGCTAGATTATGGATATGCTAAAAATGAACAATACTGATGCTAACATGTAAAAAGCTTTATTTTTATTTCATGGGACATTTAAGAAAGGATTGCTGCCACCTACTGGCAGTATTATTGTTATTTAAACACGACAGGCAAAAATCTGCCAATGTACAAAGGCATGTAAAGCAAAACATCTTATCGTTGTCCAAAATAATCCTCATAATACTGAGCTAGCATTTTTTTTGTCACAATCGCACATCCCTAGAAATTTTGTTTGTGAGCTCTTTTCGTACCTGTGTGCCAGCGCCGTTTCATCTGTTTCTTTTTCTCCAGTATTTCTGTGTGCCGAAAGAATGAGCAGCAGGATGGTGGTGATGAGCTTGGCTCCCTTGTGTGTGTCAGCGGAGATGCTGGGAACCCTGTGACCCAGATCATCCCTCCACACAGGCCCACTGTAATTTAACACCAGCCTCTCTGTCCCCCCTCCGCCGCTCTGCCAACCCTCACCGGGCCCAATGATCTGACACAGACACCTGTGTGTCTCTCCTGGCGTTGCTTTTATTTCTTTCTCTCTCCTGCCTCTCCTCCCCCCGCTTCTCTTTCATCATTCCTCTTGCTCTGTCTGTTTGACAGCCTCGCGGATGCTAAAGGGGATAAACTAGCCAGAAAACCAAGAGAAAGGAAAAGTGAGCGTTTGTATGACGTGCAAGTTGAAGACCTGGATAATGTGCTGGATAATGAATACTTAAGAAAGCTCTAATATAAACATATGGAAGGCAAAATATGTGATCCCGCAGGTTTAGTAAAAATGAGCTTTTTTATGGTGTAATAACATGACTGCAATAATTTCTAGTGATAAGCAGTTTGCTGGTCCTCATGGAGAGCACAAACACTGTGCTACATGAAGCAAAAGCCAATCAGAACATATTTCCATGTACAACGGTGGTTTGACGATGACAACGGAGGCGAGGATCCAATTGCAGATATTTATTAAAAGTCAGTATAGCGGTGGTCAATCAGGGGCGAACAGATGTATACAGGAAATCCAAATCGTAGTCGTAAACAGGCATAAGATCAAAAGGCCAGCGGCAGGCAGGGAATATCAAATAACGAGGCTAAGGTCAAAAAACACAGACAAACAGGAACAAAGAAAACACGTTGTGAAGTCACTTAACAGATAACAATACTTGAGCAGTGGCTGAGTGTGTATGTGCTGCTTTTGTAGTGAGTGTAATCAGTCTTGACGGTCCTCCGGTGGTGTGTATGCAATCAGTCGTGATATGGAGCAGGAGTGTGTGTGTGCTGCATGACTGGAGTTGTAGTTCTTAAACCAATCTGTAGTTCACAGAAGTGTGTGTGTGTGAACCAGCGATCTCTGACTGTGGAGATCGCTGGTGATCGTGACAGTACAGTTATGGGAATGACTATTCAGTACTTGGGGCTACATATCATAATTCTCTATGCTGCAGTACTCTACAAGGGCGAAGATTTGCTTTTGATATTGGTGGGGAACTAATTTATGTTCACACCTGACCTGAGACTTGCAAAGTAAGCCTGACTGAAAAATATTTGTTGCTGCGAACATCCAAAGGTATCGTAGCAGCCTCTCACTTGACAGCAAGGAAAGACACAGCCAATCCCAATGTCCATATGTGTATTGGGGAGGTAGTGCTCGAGTAACAGGATTTAACCGTTTCTGTACAGATGCATTAATGAGAGTCGACTGAGCATTATTTTATTTTTGAGGCGATTCAATTATCAGTGGAGACATTTCAATAACCAGTGGATATTGGTGACACGTCTCCTTAATCCAGGATAATTCTACACTCTTGGTACTATAGTATTAATATAAACAAAATACACTACCTGACAAAAGTTGTCATCGATCCCAGTTGGAGCAAAAAATAATAACTTGACTTCAGTCATTCATTCATTTTCTTTTCGGCTTAGTCCCTTTATTGATCTGGGGTCGCCACAGCAGAATGAACCGCCAACTTATCCAGCATATGTTTTTACGCAGCGGATGCCCTTCCAGCATCAACCCATCACTGGGAAACACACCTATTTCAATTCACACACATACACTGCGGACAATTTAGCTTACCCAATTCATCTATACTGCATGTCTTTGGACTTGTAGGGGAAACCGGAGCACCTGGAGGAAACCCACGCGAACACAATGAGAACATGCAAACTCCACACAGAAATGGCAACTGACCCAGCCGAGGCTCGAACCAGCGACCTTCTTGCTGTGAGGCAAGAGCACCATCGCGCTGCCCCTAATAACTTGACTTCTAGTTGATTATTTGGCAATTTTCTGATGCATCATCTGTTGAACTGCATCCCAATCATAATAAATACTGCAGAAAACCTACTGGAACCTGCATGGACCCAAGATTCTCACAGAAATCAGTTAAGTTTGGTGAAGACAAAATCATGGTTTGGGGTTACATTTAGTATGGGGGCGTGCGAGAGATCTGCAGAGTGGATGGCAACATCAACAGCCTGAGGTATCAAGACAATTGTGCTGTCCATTACATTACAAACCACAGGAAAGGGCAAATTCTTCAGCAGGATAGCGCGCCTTCTCATACTTCAGCCTCCACATCAAAGTTCCTGAAAGCAAAGAAGGTCAAGATGCTTCAGGACTGGCCAGCCCAGTCACCAGACATGAACATTATTGAGCATGTCTGGGGTAAGATGAAGGAGGAGGCATTGAAGATGCATCCAAATAATCCTAATGAACTCTGAGAGTCCTGTAAGAATGCTTTCTTTGCTAAGTTATTTGAGTCATTGCAGAGATGTATGGATGCAGTGATCCAAGCTCATGGGAGTCATACACAATATTATTTTTCCACTGCACCATGACTTTATATTCTATACTGCTTTATTTCTGTTAAGTGACAAGACTTTTGTCTAAGCAAAGTCAGACCTTACTGTCCTAATTAAATAATTAAAAATTAAGGCATGATTATATCTTATTTTGGTAAAATAAGCGTAATCTTCTGATACCAAATAATCACTTGAAGTCAAGTTATTATTTGTTGTTCCTAAAACTTGAATAGGCGACAAGACTTTTGTCAGGTAGTGTATACATACACACAATATATATACAGTAAAGGATCAGGATAATATGTACTGCACATTTATATTAAGAGGACGTAGCATACTAGATAATATTGATAATTCAAATATGTCAAATCTATATGTCATGTTTAATTATTCAGGGAATATGCAGTGAATGTGTCGGTCTACTGATTACCTTATTTTGCAATGATAAGTTATTGTCTGTACTGATTCAATTCATTTATTTTAAAATAATTGTGTTTAATAGTTAAATTTGTGCATACAAACTACATCACAGTAATAACTTTCAATTTGATTCTGTCAATTGCAATGCTTCATGGGATTTTTCACATTTTCACATACACTTCTTTACATACTTCTGTAATTCTCGTCATAGCTGCTCGAGTGTAGATTATAATTCTTCCACAATAAATCCCAATGTTAAAAATGAATGGGAAATAGGCTGAAAGAAGTGTGTGAGTACTTCTTTAAGTCTCAGCGTAAAAAAAAAACACTGTACTTCTTATGCATCCATTTAAAAATGTACTCTTTTCTCTTTAACTGCATACTGGCAAATTTTGGTGACTGGTGCAAGAACTGTCTGTTATGGTTCCATTCACACAGCAGGGCTCGCCATAAATACGGTTGTGTGCTCTGAAAATGTGCAGGTGTGAGTGCCAAAGCGTTTCTAGGGAGTAAAAAATGCTAACATTTAGCTAAAAACGGCTGCTTGAGAGCGCTTCTGTGGCACAGCTTCTTTTTTCCATTGAGAATAAGATCCTTTGGTTTCTGTGACACACAATTATACATAGTCCTGTTATGAGTAACTAATTATACAGATAATTTTATGTAAATATCTGCACAACATACAGAATTTTTTATTTCTCCTGCTGCGCTTGATGTATTTGGACATTAGGCATTAGAATGGAGTAATAATAGGTCAGTGGGGGATTCTCAGTCTACTTTATGTAGAAATGTATTTGACCTTCTAACACAAACAATCCCTTTTCCATTTCCTATTTTATAAAATAATAATCATAAACATAAAAACAAAGAAAATTCTGACCTTCTAACATACTATTCTAAATTCATTCTACAGTCTATATATAATTATGGGAAGAGACAAATTCAAATTCAGTTTTACTTGTATATATCACATTTCACAATCATTATTTTTCCAAAGTAGCTTCACAAAAGGTGCACATCATTACATTACAGCCTAAATCAAAGCCAAAATGAAAAGTTATTGAGTTGTGTAGTGTTGGCAGGGTCACACTTTACAATAATGTTCATTAGTTGATGTTAATTAATGCATTTACTAACATGAACAAACAATGAACAATACATTTACTACAGTATCTGTTCATGTTAGTTAACGTTAGTTAATGAAAATACAGTTGTTCATTGTTAGTTCATGTTAACTCA